>JAIPRL010002791.1:0-18485 GCA_025469235.1 Pemphigus obesinymphae | reverse complement strand
ATAATACGTTTTCCAGTGTAATTCAAAGCCACAACAGGCTAATGAATCATTGTATTTGAAGCCTATAATTTAATAAAAAAAAAAAAAAAAAAAAAATTTTCATAAAATTGAAAAAATTTAATCGTTTGAACCATTGAAATGGATTAGTTTATAAAAACGAATACGATAAAGTCTAAGAATTAAACATAATGCAGATTATTTTTCGTTATTTTTCTCATTACACACTTTTTTTGTGATTTAAAACACTTTTTCTGACCTAATAAAATTATTACATCTAGATAAAAGTATACTATTATAAAACTTATAGACAATTAAACGACGAATAATTTTTACTTTAAACTTTTTGTTGTAAGTATAATGTTTATTGAGATTTTTAGAAAAAAACCGATTTGGGAAGGTTAACCCCTCTAAAACTTATCAAATGAGGGCGAAGGGGAATTAAAAATTTTTTATTGGGGTTTCCGTACATTACTTAGTCTTTTCTTATATTTTTTTCATCCATTCTACACTATACCAGGATTCAATGCATTCGTATTATTGTATATTTTTTATAGGTTGATATATTAAAAGCTGCAAGTATAACAGTTTAAAACGGTACATAAGAAATACACCATTTTATAGAAAATTTTTTCCTTCACAATTTTTATTATTTATTGTACGCCAAATAAAAAGAGCAATATTTACGAAAAGACCATTTTTTTTAAAATAAAAAATGGACATTTGGCAAGTCATATACCGTGAGAACGGTAACTATAGTAAATGAAAAATGCAAATTGCCTTTTTTGTAGATAATTATCTCCTTTACCATTTTGATATAATTTTTTTGTTGTACAATAAATAAAAAGCGATATATTTACAAATAGGTTATTTTCGTGATCTTTGACCTCGAATAACCTTTAAAGCCTAAGTGATATTGATAGGGACTTTTTACATGTTATTTATAATGACATTGTTAAGGTGTATGCAAAAGTTTAGCTTGTCCCTAATTTTTCCGTACTGAAAAACTAATTTGACTGGGTTATATTATATTATTATTACTCGTTTTATAGGATACTGTTATTGTCCAGAGATTGAAAGAATAAAAAGTGATAAAGTGATAAGTTGGTAAATTTGTTGGCAACTATTTATTTCCGATAAACAGGGGTTCTCAAACTAAGTCAAGGAGCACACGATTGGTATACAACATCTGATACAACACACTATACAAAAATAAAAACAATTTATAATTAAGTATGTAAAAATTCAAAATAGATTTTTGTTAGAAACTGAAAAGTAAAATAACAAATTATAATAAATACAAAAATGATATTTGTTATCCGTAAGGCATAAAAAAACCACGCACAGTGTGTGTTTTACACACAAAAATAAGCCCTGGAATTGAACACATTTTTGCGGACTCATTGCCGTATATTTATTCTATTATTTAGTAGGTACATGTTATTACCTTAAAATAAAATAATTATATATTTATATATTTTGGGGGAAATGAGAGGAGCGAATCAAATCTTTTAAAAAAAATATATATATGACCCTGAATGAAAAATCGTAAATACGTCATTATAATAATAATAATAATAATATACGAATACCTACTAGTGGTGGAGATTCAATACGCACATTTAATATCCACACAACATAATAGCTACTCGTACGAAAGAAGCGTCACTATATAATATAGTATATAAATACTAAAAATGTTACACGAAAACGTATTATTATTATTATTTTTTTTTTATAAATTTAACGTTTGTTGTTAATAATTTTTTGTTTAATGTTTTTATTTAGAGTAAAACCCCGATCATGTCCTATCGAGTGCGATGGACATTTGGAGCCTGGAAGGATGTACATAGTATTGTTTGTGTAACGAGAACTTAGATTTTAATGGATTCTAGTAGTGTTAAGAGGTTAAGAGGTTAAGAGCAGAGATATTATATATCTTTTGAAAACTAATATTTCTAATGATGATAATATTGGTGTCTTACCATATACTGTCTACGTTGTGTCGGCCACCGTCGTTATGTTGTGTATAGGTTTTGCAAGCATAAAACGGCGTACAAATACATACTTGTTGATCCGATAAAACGTTTTCGTGGATCGTCGTCGTAGTATCGTCTTCGTTGGGGAACAGCGAGTCGAGTACCGAATTCAGCAGAGACAATTGTCCGGCTATCGATGCAGATAGTGTACTTCCAACGAATATCAATAAAATACCAACAGTGTACGTACGGTTCTGTACAATCATGTTTAATCTTATTTTATCGTCGAGTATCGGTACCTATACTATGATTAAATCGTGTTTCTCTAAATATTTTACGACGATTTCCAACACGCGTAGATAGTACCTGAGACTATTTGTATGTTTCAATGATATTGTGCACTGTTAAGAACATTGACGAAAGACTACCAATGGAAATATCGCCCATGTTACCTTCGCGATCGATTCCAGTCGCTCCCCGCCATCTCCATAACAATATTACACTACCCATCGACAATATAAGCGGTTATTATTATATATATATATATATATATAATATATACAAATAGGCGATATAGCCAGATGACTGCCAATGAGATGGATATTATTAACATACACGTTCGAGGAAAATTGTATGGAGTGGGACCTGGTAAAAAAATATTCAGTTATTATTTTCGGTTTCAGACGTTTAGGAAATACCCGTAAATTTAAGACGATAAAATAATTATAATAAATCGCCCGAAACGCTTGGGAAAATATCTACACTGTAAATATTCTTCTCCCGTCCAGATATAATTTATACTATTATTGGGTGTATTGGTTCATAATGTGTATGATCTGCGTTTATATAGAGACGGATGCACTTTGGCGGACAATTAAATTCACACAAATAACGAACTTTTTGTAATCGAATACGAGAAATATAGAGTCTTTAGTACGATGATTTTTATTTTAGATTTTGAATGGAGCGACAATCTATATTGGTTTCGCAATGATGTATATTGCTTTTCCCTGTGAAAAATTGTTCGATCAGAACGAGTCCAGTAGGAGTTTTGGAGCAAAGAGCTTTTTTCGATAGAAAACGACTTTTAGTTGGTACTTTGAAGAAGTCACTTTTCAATTTTTCCAGTAGGTATTTTAAGCGAAACAAAACACTATACCTACCTTTTGTAACGAAAATATTTTATAAATGTAGGGAGAATAACTAAATTACAAATAAAATTGTCATAGTTACCTATTTTTTTTTTTTATTATAATAATATTTATATTGCTTTGAAATTTAATACATCAACTAAGAGTATTCTGTCCAATAAATGAAATGCTTCCACCGCTATTAACACCCGATGAGCGAAGTGCACCTTTTTTTTTTTTTATCGATAATAGAACAATACAAATTTAATGTAAAAATGTATATTTAAATACGATGACAATGTTAGTAAATTATTATTAACTAGGTATATATGTATTTACTTTAAAACTAAACTATTCCAAATGTTCTAATGATAAAATTCGATGTTTTGTATTGAAGTCATCGAAATTATATAGAGAAGACCGGCTTACTATGATATACGAGGCAATATGACACACAGTGTTTTGATTCGAAATATTGTTATTTGATGACCAAAGATATTCCTTATTTATGCATTATAGACTCCTTGATATTATTCCAAATATTGATAACTTATATATATGTACATCGTATCAATGAATTGATAAATAAAAATGCGTTTTTCGTGATAACGTTTTTTTTTTATCATTCTATTAAATTAATTTAAAAAAATATATATTTTTTTATTTACTTTTTTGCCATTCTATGTTGTAGAACAAAATGTTAGCTATGATCTAACTATATAATAAGTTTGTCTACTGGTATTAGTTATATGAGAAAATAGTATTAAACATTTTTTATAATATCGAGCAAAATGGCATAGTGGCATGTCGTTTTACCAGAGTTATAATTTATACATTATAGTTACCTACCTACCAATGCTTATTTAAATTTAAATTTCGATTTATTTTAGAAACAATGGTAACCAAACGACAATATACCTTTACTTTTGGTTAAAATAAATGATCATCGTTTTAGTAGATAATTTATGAATATTGTGTTATTAGTGATCTAAATTTATTATTAAATATTGTTACAGATTATTTATAAAATAAAAATAATGTTCAAATAACAACAAGCCAACCAAATTAAACAACTATTAAATAACATGTGTACACATTTGAAAAAATATAATTTATGAAAGTAGGTAGGTATGTCATTTTTAAAAATTAAGTATTTTTAAAAATAAATTATTTTTTTAAAAATTTGTTCATCTATATTCGTGTACGGGATTGAAATAAGTATGTAGTCCAAGTTTTGGATTTTAGCTTATAATATTAACTTTCAAAAGTCAAGTTTAAAAAATGGTAGGTATGTCATATTATGCCTGTCTCCCCTAATTACTAATCACAGTATAGTTAAATAAACTGCATTGTTATAGTATCTGTTTTTCGTATTGACTACGATATCCAAACATTTTATATTTTAAATACAATTTAATAATACCTGAAGACCTTGAATTTCATTTTTAGTCAATATAATAACAGGTTATTTTCGCTATATGAATATACAAAAATTATCCCTACTTTATCTTTTGTTGATTAATTTATTAAATATTGTAGTAGGTAATTTAAGTATATATATATATATATGTACACCTATATGGGGAAAAAAGTTTTCGCACTAGAACGATTTTTTCCCTCTCGCTGTAGAGCAAAATGAAATACGAAATATATTTTTCCATTAGATATGAGTTATGGATTATTTCCCGTTAAAATCATTTTATTCTCCACTTGTCAAAAATGAACTTAACATATAGTCATTTTTATTGTTAATAATTATTCAATTTCATAGGGTGAGAATAACTGAGTTCTATGTATGCAAGTGGTAAATTTTTGTCAATTTTCCTACTCGTAATATCGTGATGATTTCTGAAATATCTACTTCCATGTGTAAAATTTTTATTTTGTAGAAGAAACATTGTACCTGTTATCCGACAATTAAAAAAACACATGTGAATTGATACGTATATAGTAATGAATATTAAATATATGACTAAGTGTATACCTGCACATATATAAAAAAAATCCTTGTAAATGTTAGTGCCAATATAAATAAAATATTATTTTCATCTATAATATCTTATTTTTATTCATATTATGGGTAAATTTGATGATGCAATTTATTTTTCTGAAATTACACAAGAGATATAAAAATAACGTATAAGGTCTATAACCTTATATTATAATATACCTAATTGTAAATATTGTGTAGGTATTCACTATCTAGTGTTATCGTAAACTTTGCGACATAGGTATATATTATATAGAAGCGTTTATCAGAAATATTTTTGTATCAATTGGTATTTTTTCTGAATATATATAACGACACCAAATTATAGTTATGTCATTTTTGATAACTTTACGGATAATAGATATTTTTTGGTCAAGTGACAAGAATTTGCTTTTTGTGAATCACAGACAAATAATACATTTTATTTATTATAAATAATATGTACCTACTTTAATTTTTATGCTCTCCATAATAAAATCGATAATATCTCCTCAAATATAAAATGAATAAAACAATCGATATAAAATACCATACAGAATAAAAAATACAATTTATTTCGAAAAAAGTACGTAAAAATCATCTATTGTGATACAGTACGCGAATACATCTACACACATGAATTAGTATAGGAACTATAGCAAATGGACGCAATATACACACACCAAACTTACGAATACCTATTTATTTTATCGTATAATACTCTGGATTTTGATACAAATATATAAATCGTTTAATTTCTACAGAAAAATCATAAGAACAAATTATAATCTAACCAATATTTTTGAAGTTACCTTATAGCTCGTACCTATACAACTTAATATTCCGCATGGGTAATAGCTGGTATTTATATAATTACCACAGTTTTGTAGAAATGGACGTGAAAATAGAAATATTTCCTGATTAATACATATATTATACCTTTCAATGGAACATTAATTCAGATGGTACATTTGCAAGCATATTATAGCTTATACATAATACTACATATTATATTCTAATCTAAACATAAGTATTTTGCCTTTAAGCGTAAAACTAAACGTATCGAGAAAAATATACGTCGGCCTTCAATTATTATTATAATATAAATATATGTTATGTACCTACTAAGAATATTGTCGGTGACAAAAACCGAGGTGTAACAGAAATACTATAAAACTTGTTTTGTTTATATATGGTAACAAATAATAAATATTAATTTATATTATGATAATTATTTCCGTCATTCCCTGTTATTTAATGTTAAAGTATACATGGACGAAGAAGACAGATTCGTCTATAGCGGCCATATATAGTCGACCGTGATAATAACCTGCGGTGGAATGTCATAGCACTAATTTATGGTAAAAGGGATAAAGAGGTAAACAGGTATATGAATAAAATATATAGCGTGCAAATATAATTTCGTTCATGAGAGATGATTATAAATATAAATTAGATCTGAAAAAAAAAATTCGGTCAATAGAAGGTGGAAGCACTTTGTTCGTCGACTGAGATACTGGTCTTGGATATCTATGATTTTGAATTAAAAATCATTCATAAAATTATTCGTTTCGATAAAACGATTCAGCTCGGAGATCGGTAGGTGTAATAGGTACCTATATACATATTAGGGTGACCATATTTTTAAAATTAAAAACCGGGACAACAATAAAAGAAAGTGAATTGTAATCATTTTCTATCAAAAATGTTCACAAATCGCTTATAGAAAAACGGTAGATCAGCAAAAAAAAAACAGTAGATGCCTTTCTTCCAAAAGCCGGATAAAAAGCGTCCCGTTTAAGGTTTGTCGGGACAACGGGATGCAATTCTCAAAATCGACACAATACCGCTTAAAACGGGTCACCCTAATATACATACATATGACTGTCAAAATCTTGCACCTAACCAATCTATATAGTAGTTAATAGTTATAGCTATTTTATTTTTGTGCATTAACGATGATAATATTATTGGTATAATGGTATGTATTGTTTTATTTAAAAGTTAATAAGATATAAAATTGATATCAATGTATACATTCCAAATATCGTAATCGTGTTATCATATTTTATTATTACAAATTCAGTGCTTGGAAGAAATGCGTTCAAGTGAACTCGTTCCATTGATTTCGATCAATTTTCGGAACGTACAATCAGGAACAAAATTCCTTTTTTGTGCAAAGAAACATAATATTGGATTTTTGTTCATTTCAAAGAGAAATATGAACTCTCTTTTTATTCCTTATTTCATTGATTTTTTTTTTTTTAAATAAAATTTTTGAATTTTTCTTTAAAAATGTAGTCATCATTTAGCTTTACAACTAAACCTGTATGCGAAATTTAAAATAATTTAACTCAAATTTATTTTTTATGAAAAATGAAATCCATAGTGGGATTTTTTTTAGTAAAAAGTTATTAATATTAAAATTTACAGTTTTTTTCCAGAAAGTATATTTATACTACCGAAAATATTCAAAATGATTAATACACATATTGTTATACCATTTAAAAGTTATATCACAATTAATAATTTACCATTTGCTGACTACCGCATGGTTTACATATTAGTACCTAGTGCATTAATTATCAATGCCATACCAGGTCCATGTTAGAAGGTGGGGGGGGGGGCTAACATTTGTTATTTCTCAGTGTATAATTTTTTATGCATCTTTGAGTACCAATTTTACGTAAAGTTCAGGATGTGAAAAATCGAAATCTCCGTATTATTGGTAAAATCATGTGCATAAACGAGTTTCTTCATAATAGTTAGAATACCTATATTATATAAAATGTAAGTATAAATAAATATAATTTCTGTATGCCTATATGAATACTTAAAACAGGCGAGTTTGAAAATAAAATGTAAATTATTTTTATATTCATTTTATATTAACTATTTCCCATGAATAATATAATATTTTAAAATTCTCATGTCTTAAATGATAAATAATAACCGTTTCTTCTGTTCGGAGTTATCTACATAGTATTCAAATTGAACTTCTAAGCTGCGAATAACAAAGTTGATATAGCTTTAAAATAAAATACAAAAATAGTATAAAAATATAGTATAATGTATGTAGGTACCAAAAATTTGTTTAAATAAAAGTACACAATGCAAAATCCACATAATATTATCAATAGATGTAAACATTATACTTATTATTATGTAAGGTGATATAATATGTATATAATAAATAAAAATAATTAATTATTTTATGTAATTTTCTATTTCATAGTCGATCCATTCTCGAAAACCGGCCACGTTAACATAAGCTGCAGGTATACCAGCTATACCACAACTGATACCCCAAGCTACGATCCCAGCTTGAACTAAATATTCTGGATCTTCTTTTGACGGACACATTAACGGACTACCACCATCGCCCTAAATAAAAACATATTATTAATTACTATTCATAGTATTCGAATACCAAAGTCATAAAATAAATTTTAATATATTTTGTTCCTTATTATTGTATGATATGGTCTTTGGCAGGGGCAATTTTCCTCTCCCCCAAAGTTGCTTCAGTCGGCTATTCGTGTTACGATCCATGCCCAATGTGAGAGGTTCAAAAGATAAAAATATCTTGTTGACTGTTTTTTTGCTTATTTACGGTTTTAAGGAAGTATTTTAGGAAATTGAGCTTTGACCAAATTAAGACACTGCTCCTCCTCCAAAAAAAAAAAAATGACTTCTCTACGCCTTTAATCCTCGGGTGACGACCACTCATATCGTCAGCCACGGATCGTGTAATCTTTCGTAAAAACCACCGATCATCTTTTCAGCATTTTTCAGCCGATCAGTATTTCTATTGATTCTATAGGACTCTATAGTATAGATTCTTCATTAGAGTATGTTGGGCTTAGGAATAATTTTTTTCATATTGTGTTATTTTTACACATGATTAAAGTTAAAAAAAATTAGTAACTTCTCTAAATGAAATCCACTTTTTTAGAACGTTTGAGCAAAATTATAAATAATCTGTTTCCATCATATTTTAGTATAGAACATAAAGAATATTGATATATTTTCAGAATTAAAATCGGATTATTTAACTATTGAAAAAAAAAAAATCGAAAAATCAATAAACTAGAATACGTTTTCTACCAGTAAGATCTTTAACCCATATTTCCTGATCTACTTATTCTACCTGAAAAGTTGTATACAGTATATAGTTAATAGGTTAGGTTACGTTATGAACACAATTGTAGAACTAATATATTCTTCGATACGCATATAATCTAAAAGTGACGACGTGGGTAATTGGAAATTTTAGATTTATATTTTGAGCGTATTGTGGAATGTACTGTTGATTTTACAATGATAAATCAGAAAACAATATTAGGGCTCTTTGAAGTACACACTTTACCTATTATATATTATGAAATATTAATACAATACACACATAAAAAACGCACTACATAGTAGATACTGTATTTATGCAATACATAGCAAGTACGTCATATGATAACTTTAATTACTTGTATAGTGTAAATGATTAAATTTAAATATATATATATATATATAATATTGTACAACTATAATTATATTTATATATGTATAAATGTATAAATGTATAATTATAGTTTAATATTATTTGTGGTACCTATATTTAGTAAGAACTTGAATATAGTTCGGTATGGTAAAAATGTCCTTGACAAAATATTCCAGGACAAAATATCTCGAATTAAAATATAAAAATTCTACGATTAAATTTCATCATGCTGTATTAAATATTAATATCACATCAATATTTCATATCTCATAAGTAAAGCTAGAAACTTCATGCCCTATAAAAATCCTTAAAATCAGCATGCATTTATTTTTTAAAAAATTACCAAATATGCACAATCACTTAAATATGCTTTAAATATATGTATTAACTAACTAAAATATTGAAGTTAACATTATTTATTATTCATTACAAAATATTAATAATAAATAATAGTAATAATTAGGGCTATAAGGATTAGATTAATAATAAATAGGTACATAAAAACGAATAAATTATTAATTTATTTAGGTACCTATAACAATTCAATTATAAATTATAATTAAAATTAAAGTATAAAAACCGGCAACAACGAAACACACAAAACGGAAATATATATACGAATAGACGACCTATCACCGACTGATTAAAGTATCTCGTACTCATACATGTAGTGCGTGTAATTAAAATATTATCGGTGTTAAATAATCATAAGAAATATAAATGGGAATCACATTCCACTCATTAATTCATCAAATAATATTTTTTCAGATATAATATACGAATATATATATTATAATATTCTTTTTCTTTTGCCAATTTAAAGACACATTTAATTCTGATTCCTTACATCTTCAGCTACCTATATATAATTAATAATATTCAAACAATTTTTTAGAAAAATAATTGTTTTTTCAAAAAAATAATCATAAAATATGCACTTGAATCTAAAAAATAGCAAAATATGAATTTATGAGTAGAAATGTGCAAAATATGCAAAACATGCAAAATAAAATTTTAAATATAAACTTATTGTTTAATGAAACATATGTATTTCACTATGTTTTTAATTTTTACTTAAAAAGATGTAAATTCCTAGAAGTCCTTAGCCTTAACACTCATAAGTGTTAAGATATTTAAAACTATATAACAACTAATTGACGTCATTAACATTAATATTATATCAGAATCTATTTTAACTTTTAATTCAAAATATTAATCCATTTTGAAGGATTACTTATTTAATGTTCTTCAGAAATGTAATGCAAATCGACAAATTGACAAACATTTATGTACAATTATTATACATTATAAATATTTTAGTCTCTTGCATTTTAATAAAATTGTATATTTTGTCGTAGGATATATTTTTAACTCCGTGTATTTTGTCGTCGAACCGTTCGGTTTGCGTTAATTGTTATATTCAATACCAAAACCAATTAAAATATATTATCTTACTTTACAAGTGTCTCTTCCCTCTTCGCCTCCAGCACATATGAAACTGTCGTGCAATATAAATTTTGGTCCAAGTCTAGTGCCTCTGAGAGTTTCCATGCATTTTTCTCGAGAAATAATTGGCAGTTCGACCTTTTTCAATATATTTACTTCATATTGACTGATTTCGACTATCAAACAATACACACAACTTATCATTGATAATCATAGTTAAATAATAGATACATGGTTCATCTAATGTAATAAATAAACATACTAGTATTTCCCGATTCGGTTTTCTTATGAACAGTATAATTGTTGTAATTCACAATTTTACCCCAACCACTAGCATAGCATAGGGAATCTGTAAACATTTCATTCTGTTCGGGTAAACATATAATTTGAATATTATCTTGCAGCGTAAATGGCTGTTCCAACATAACCAATGCTATGTCATTATGAAGTCCTCCTTTATAATAATCTTTATGAATTACAAAGTGCGACACACGTTGATCCTGGTGAGGATAATTTTCTTTTTCTGTTTTTAAGTCCCATTCACCAGCCCGAGCAATCATGTTCAAATTGTTTTTCCTAATAAAACCACTTTACATTAAAACCTGAATTGATTTTATTAATCCATAATCAATTAATTTATTGAATAGACAAATTGTATTATACCATATACCTACATTCTGATCAAACCGTTCTTTAAAATATAATATTTAAAAAGATCCTGCACTGCCGTTTATTTTATCTTAAAATATAAGATTATATTATATTATTATACATATATACCTATTATGTCTTATTAGTCAATAAGATTTGATGCGGTACATATCTCATATATATTCCGATAAGAATTTTAAAAACGGATATTGATTCTTCATAACTTACTCGACAATGTGATTTTTAAAATTTAGTACCTTTTCGATCTCTCTTAAAATTCGAATATTTTTCCGAATTAAAATCGGAGTACAAGTAGTGTAACGTTTACAGTTAGAACATTAGTATCGCCTATAAAAGTGAAAAATCAAAAAATTTTCAGGATTGGAAAATAAATGATTTAAAAGTGACAATTATTATGTTAATATACGACCCAATTAAAACACAAATACAATTATTTTTCAGAATTTTTCTATACAATCCTCTAATATAAATGCTTATATGTTGAAACCCCATTAATAGAGTTATTCAACTACAAAAATTTTAACATATTATAAATAATTATTACTTGTCCACACAATGCGCAGCTGTCAAAATTACATTTTTTCTAATTAATGATCCTCCGCAAAAGTACACAAGGTTTTTTTGGCCATTTATTGATTCTTCTTCCATGAATAAAGCTATCATTGATGGATATTCAGAATATTGTGCTTCGCTATCAATTGCGTTTATAATTCTAAAGCCCAATCCATTTTTATTCCAAATTCCGCATTTAACATTATTGTTAGTTTCATCTGTGTTAGAAATATTGTCAGTAGATTCGGGCATATGACTTTGAATTTCTTTATGTGGTTCTGACGAATTACTTTCAGTGTTTGTAGTTGTTTCACTGTTAGTTGTTGATTCTGTTGAAACAAATTCACTGTCAACTGCAGGGATTATCGTACTACTCGTACTTTCACCAGAAATCTTTTGAAAGATAGGATCTGTAGTGTCACATACGAGTACACAACCTTTTTGGCCAGTGGTATTTTCAATATTATTTCCATCTGTATTTTCATTAGTACTTTCATTAATAGTTACAAGCGTGCTATCATTAGTATTTATAATTATTGGACTAACTGTACTACTCGAAATATTATTTTCGATTTTTGTGTCGTTGCAGCAAACATCCAGATAACTACTACATTCCTGTACATTGACTCTGAAATATAAATACAATATAATAAAAATAATAATATGGTATAATTATTATATGGTTTAATATTATATTAGATAATAATATGATTATTTACATTTTGACAATAAATGTGTTTAAATTTTGAACAATGAAACCTATGTTTAAATTTTCGGAAATATTAAATGATATAATTTCAACTATCATAAATACATACTGAAATGAAGACCTAAATGTTTCATTCACATTAATGAACTACAAATCTGCACTTCAAATGAAATTGCATTACTATTGTACCTATATATCAATAATATATCTTTTTAATCACCAATGCATATGTCATATATATGTTCTATATGGAAAACTGAGACAAATAGTGAATAAAAAATAAAATAATAAAAATTTAACTAAAAATTGATACATGTATTTGTGTGATAAAAATTAATTCCCATAGTCTTACCAAATTATTGAGGTAAACATAAGTGTAAAAATTGAGTTCACTGAGTTTTACACAGATTTACTTCTTAAATATATAGTAGGTGTATTGTATAATTCAGAACAAATCCAATTTAGTTATCCCACAAATTTTGAACTTGTCTTTAAACAAAGATGAAGTGTAAAATATGATGGTTTTATTAATACAAAACACTTCAATTTGCTATTATTTTGAAACGGAGTGTTTTCTCAAAATTCTAACAATACCAGCATTGAAAACACATAATTTTACATAGGTTAAAAAAAAATGTTCAAAATTCGTGGGGTAGCTAAATTAGATTTATAGACATAATTCATATATACCTAAATGTATATTACCTATATTACCATTATAAATTATCATATTAACTTGTTTTAATAAATAATAATATATATTATATTAATTGGATGGTATTATATGTAACTTTGGAGTTTTATTTTTTTTTTTTTGTATGGAAAACCGAAAGAAGAATTAGATTAGATGTATAGGAATCCTAGCATAACTCGTAGGTATGCATTATTCTCAGTTGTATTATATTGTATTTCTACAAGATTATAGTATGATAGGTACCAATATTTGCATTCTTATTTATCGTAAATATGGTACGTATATATTCAGTGTTCGAATTGGAAAAATGGAAGAAGGTGTTTTCTCGGGCTTTCAATAAATGAGCGTTCTCTCAAACTATGTAATTCGTATAGGTAGGTACTGCAGTAAAAAATAATTAGTAAGGGTGCTCTCAAAAATATTATAAAATAATAGAGGACTTTCTCCCCCCCCCCCAAATTTGAACACTACCAATATTGCACACGATATAATATTAAATACGAGTATGTATAGGAGTCATAGGCGAAGTTAGACATTTTTATTAGATTGGACCATTTTATAATAGTGTCTATATATTATATATTATATCCCTCCCCTATAAGGAAACTTAACTTATTATACTACGACCAATAATGCGTATTAATAATATATTTTATTGATAATTAAACGGTAAATAATTATTATTCAAAATAACGATGTTTGAAGTTAATTTAATTCTTCGATAAATAAACCAGTTATTACCCACCTAAAATTCACCTTTTTGTCAAAAGTTGTAAGAATAATAACTATTAGCTATACTGGTTATACAAATAAATTACGTAATGCATGGTATTTATAAGACTATATTATTTTGTTTTGCGGTGAAAATATATTCGAAAATCACTTGTGCCTTACCTGACGTCTATGCGTTCGCCGCCATCAGCCTCCGCCACGTAAGATTTGCACGAATGGAACGGCGTACAGTTACATTCATCGACGTATTCGGCGTCATCGGATGTTGTGGATTGTCCAACTGCCCACGTAGAAAACAATCCGACGCACAAAATCAGATTAACAATAATTATGTTTTTCTGTAAAATCAAAATCAAACAGGATAGCATCATAAAACCTTTCTAGTAATGATTTCAAGAATATTTTGTATTATGCGTAAGTATACCAAATATAGGTAATTACTTTTCTCGGGTTGGTATCTAATAATATGTAAATATACTTTTATAAATTTCATTATTTAGATAATACTTTGACAACCATTGTTATTTTTTACCAAATGTATACCTACTTATAATTAGGTATACAAAATAATAATTTACTTATATAGGATTATTCACTATTAAACTATATACCTACTACTTATATTTAATAATTTTCAAATTTTTTTTTTTTAAATAAAATTAAATACTTACCATGATTGTTAAATTTTTCAATAAAATATATATTATACTAATGTCCTTCGCCACAAAAATAAAAACTTTAACAAAAGACAATTTTAATGTAAAAACAAATCGTTGTATACAATTATTTTTCGTTTAAATTGAACCGATCGAGCGCAAACACGACTGCTTCAATTCGTATGTTCCCTAACAATAATAACCTGGGTACCTATATTACATTTCACAAGATTATAAATATTATTCTATAACCTGAAGTCCTTGAGACTTTGAATCAAGTTTTCAGTACAAACAACATGTTTTTACCCGTACATTTTTGTACTTTATGTTCTCTTAAATCTTCAGATAAATATTAATCACACCTAATATAAGTATATATTTATAAACAAATTATAAAACTTAATATTCTTTTAAAAATTATATTTAAAAATATGTAGTATTCACTATATTACTATATCAATATATATTTTATTTAAATAGAATTTATGTGAATACTATAGTTTTACATTTAACTAAATAAATCGTTGATTTTAGAAATATAAAGGAGATAAAAATGTTTCATCTAAAATATGCGTATAATTAAATGAAAACTATTATTGAAAAAAATAGTGGAGATTAATAATTGTTACACACTCAGTTAATCATTGATTCTATCGGTTCATTTAGATAGACATTTCATAAAGTCACATAACATATTATTATTATTGTTTTAAACTTAAAACAATTAATTTAAATGATCACATTTAAAAATGTTATTTTTAATGTTGCTTGGTTATTATTATGAACAATTGTTGTCAATAATTTTTATATTATATTATTGGTGTTCGTTCTCAATTTTTGAAATGTTCAATACAAAATAAAACTATGAAAATCATGATACTAATATAATAGACAGTGAATTCAAATCTATTTTCAGGATCCATATCGTATCAGTAGGTACATCTTGAAAGTGGAACAATTATACCACTTAAATACTGATATTTTACACATGCGTGCGATGTATACGCATAGACGAAATAACAATATTCATGTTTCAATTCTCTTAAAGCGTAGATTTTATGTCCAAATCTCAAATGAAAAATAAAAAATTTTCATTTTTTTCCTAATATAATTTAGTGGCGTCATTACAATTTTTTTTTTTTTCAATACTCCCCCATAAATAGTTTCTGCGGGAACGCCCTGGGTGAGCACCTACAAGTGTAGAATATCAAAGGAATTACGATTTTATTAAATATTCGGTACATAAATATCTTAGGGAACATAATGTGTGTAATATACCCACGAGGCATACATTTAAATGTGAATAATTGATAAAGGTACATAACAACTTATGAATTACGATGATTATTATTCAGGCGCATAAATTTTCCCCCTACGGGATTGTCCTATGACGCATTTTCGTGTCACATCGCCGACGGATAATCCGATATACCTATCACTATTCACATATTATGCCAGTATATAATTACCATCGTGTTGTTTTTGAGTATTTTGTGTCATAATTGTAGTGCAGACGTTTGTTTCCGCTTCAAAAACTTGCTGCTGTCCGTCAAAATATGTGTCCGATAATTATACAAAATATGGCACGTTCGACAGATAATAACATATAAAAGAGTTGAACAACAGGTAGTGTCACGCTATCACATTTTATTGAGCGCAGATACTCTTTTTTTAAAATATTTTTTTATTCGAGTTAACTTCAAACACTGTTTCATTTTAAAATACTCAACATTTGTATTCAAATACTCCACGTATAATATTTTTTATTCATAAAATATTTGGGGTTTTGAACCTGGACACATTGCCAAATCAAGTTTTATCTTGAACTCTCCAAGGAACGTGTTTTAGTATAAACGCATTTTACAAACTAGTATATCCATATAAATACATCTTTAGGGAAATCCCGAAATTTCGTTAAGCAAATACACATTTAAAATGATTTTCAGTTTTCGAGTTTTTTTTTTTTAGATTCTGAGTGTGGGAAGGAATATAGGAATGTATGTAGGCTTTTTTAATGTTTTTTTTCCCCGTTTTTAATATAGTTAAATAAGTAGCATGTAAGTATGTTTACTGTAGGCCAACGATGTATCTTTAATTATCGATATTATTTTTGTTTTCCTGACATCGATATGTCGATAGGTGGTATAATAATAATAATAATCTATGTATAATTGAAACAATTGATAATGTACATTTTAAGTAATAATAATTTAAATTAATAAAATGCAGCACCCCTTAAAAGCTAAGCTTGTGCTGGGGGTGTGAGTTCTTGTGAATCTAATTTACATAAAAAAAATAACATTTTAGATGATAGAATTAATTACAATAAAAATAATACTTAAACTACGGTGTACAAATCAACATAAAGTATTCATAACAATAAATAAAGGATATCTTAATTAAAATGATTAAATTAAGTACTAGACAAATTTAAGTTTTTAATATAATTTTTTAATTTTTTAAATTTTCAAAAATGGCATAAATTTAAACCTAAATAAAAAACACTTTTTTGCAGAAAAACTTTATTACATTGTGATAATTGAATATTAAAATTTTGTTTATATCTGGTAGGTATCATGATTGTGTTTTGAAAAGGTAAGTAATTAAATGCTTATGCTTATATAATTCTTATATATAATAAATAATAATAATATATATATTTCTTATAATTCTTATAGAATTTATAAATATAGTTAAAATTATTTTCAATAAGTTCATTATATATACAATTAAAGCTAGTTTGCATAAAGAGATTTAATAAAAATTTAACTATGCAATTTATTGTAATATTTAATTTAAATTTAACCTTGTTAGAAGTTCCCCTCAAATAGAAATACCACAGGAAAAAATTGATTGTACCAAAGCTAAATAAATTATTCTTTTATAAGATTTATCAAATACATACCTAGTTTCATTAAACATATAGAAAAATGTACATAAAAAATTATTTATATAATTAACATTGCTATCCCATTTAAGCCTAGAATCTAAAATTAAACCAAAATATTTTAATTCTTTAACATTTTTAAGTTGAATACATTTTTTGTCACAAGTATTATTACAGGTAATATTACATTTTAAAGAATGAACTATTAAATTATTTTTATGTGAGTCGCAATCAACATTCAATTCAAAACATACATATTTTGACTTGAGTAGATTTAATTTAATTTGTTTTTACAAAACTAAGCATAAACAGTATTTAATATCTTGTTTACCTCACTGTATAAATTGTCAACTGTTTTTTCTAATAATAAAATTTTGGTATTATCAGCAAAGCTCAGTAATTCCATTGTGGTGCTAGTTTTTATTTTTAACAGATCATTGATAAAAAAAAGCCGGTCAGTAGGTTGTGGAAGCACTTCGCTCGTCGGGTGTCAGTATTGGTGGATGCACTTCGCTACTGGGTAGGGTACTTTTGGTGGATGTATTGAATTTGAAAGCAATGATAAAT
>JAIPRL010002790.1:0-54480 GCA_025469235.1 Pemphigus obesinymphae | reverse complement strand
ACTATTATGAAAATCGAAAAATGACCTCTTAAAAGTACCAACTAGATGCAATTTGCTACCGGAAACAGGGTATGAGTGTAAAGATCGGAGCACTCCTTCTGGTAGTAAATTTGTTAACAGATAAAAAAAAAAAAAAAAAAATAAACATCATTGTAAAACCACTAGCTCCCTCGCTACGCTCAGAATCTAAAACATTGTTTAATTTTAAAAATATTCTTATTTAAATAGATAAAAGGCATCAATCACCACAATTATTTGATTCACCTACTACATCACCTACTTCAAAAAAACTGCATTTAAACCATTCAACTAACAAAGAGAGTATGTATACATATTTAACTTATTATAAAAAACAAAACATATTGTTTAATTTTTTAAATATTTGTTTTTTTTTTAATAGATAATAGGCACCAATCACCACAATTATTTGATTCGCCTAATTCAAAAAGCCTGCATTTATCAAATGAATCACCAAATCATTCAATAAACAATCCGTCACCAAATCAAAATAATTTATCAATTAGCAATTATGAATTACAACCACTAAATGGTATGCGTATATTTTTTGTATAAAACTTTAATAATGTTTAACTTATAAAATATTTAGAATATAGAAACCAAATCGTCAGTATTATGAGACTACAGTTAAATGCTCAAGAAAAAACAAATGAATTATTGTCAAAACTTTTGATGTTTAGACCTGAATGTCAGCCAATTTCAGAACAATTTAATAGGGACAACTTTAATGCAATTTTTTCTTTACCAGCTGTAACAATTGTGGATATTCACAAAATTGAAGAATTATTAAAATCTACATCGTCAAGACATTTAATGGTAACTAACTTTTTTGTGAATTATTTTAAATTTATAAAAAAAAATTGTTCCGTTTTAAATTTACAGGTAGAACGTCTTAAACAGTGTAGTGGTAGGACAATGGAAGATACTAGGTACGTCATTAATTCTCCGTTCACTATTGACTGATGATTGCGCCGAACTATACAACTACGAAGGACGAAATATGAACAAATTTGCCTTTAAGGATCTTCTCCTTCATGGGATAATTATTGGTAATAATTTGAATTACTATTGTTTTTCCAACTAAATATAATATAGTCATTTGTTATAAAATGATAACTTGTTTTAAATAATTGTTTATATTTTATAGATGTTACACTTTTCAAACACCCAACTGGTACAGGGCAGCAAATCAAACAAAAAATAAAAAATTGGCTAAGATTAGCTAAAACGAGAAAAAATAATCGTAAGGGGGGAAAGTATAATAATAATATACTTATAATAAATAAATACCTTATGTAATTATTTAAAAAATTTTTTTTTTTTCATGTCAACGCTAATACAATATAAATCATAAAGTTAATCATAATCATAAACCACAATCATAAAGTGGTATAGTTAATTATTTTAAATAACAATGTAATTGACAATTATTATGTAATATGCATATGCGTATATGTATGTATGTATAACATTTTATTTATTTTAAAGCATAATCTAATGGCCATTAGAAATTATAAAATAATTCATAAATATATTGTATGTCATCCGTGTAAACTGTTAAGTCTTTTTTTATGTATTGTCATTGATAAATTTTTGATAATTGTATATAATAATAATATATTGTATTATTGTGTCAAATGCCTAATATTATATTTTATATTAATATTTTAATCTAAATACCTGATTTTTAGATCCTAGTGTAAGTATAATGGATGTACAACTTATGTATATATAAACATCAATTATACGTGTTTTAGATGTCATGATATTTTCTGTGTATAATTTTATGTTTATGAAATAGATCTTTATATACATCTAAATTTAGTATAGACATATACGTCTTTGGGTTGTCTCATTTAGACCTTTCCTTTCCCCATAAAAATAATGTGTAATAGATGTACTTATAACTATTTGCATACATCAATTAGAAGTATTTGAGATGTTATAGTGTTTACTTGGTCCTAATTGAAATATTTTATATTTTTAATGTTTTTATTACCTATATTATATTTATATATAATTACGTATCCGGTTTGTAAAATTTTTTCTGTTTTGGGTTTATGAAAAACTATTAAATTTGAGATTATAAATATATACAAATGGATTAATGATAATCCGTGATATTGATGGTTGTATATTTTACCTTGCTAATTGTATACCAAGTTGTGATTAGTGAAAAAGTGTTCATCTCATTTCTTTTATATCAGCGGTACCATTGACAATTATGAACCAGTTGTCCCAATCCAGTGGCGTAGCGAAGTTTTTTTTTTTTTTTTTTTGGGGGGAGGGGGGCAGTGTCTTAATTTAGCCGACTGATTGAACTTTTCATGTTATGAGCAAAAATACAAAAAAAAGGTCATACGTTTAACAATTTAGTCGGCTGCAAAGCTCATCCCTAAAATACTTTTTTACTTCTTTAAATAAAACTGTAAATAAACAAAAAACTTATTTTTCTCGTTTGAACCTTACCTTACACACAAATAGCCGACTGACAATATGATTTGGCCGACTGAAGGAAATTGGGGAGCAAATTGCCCCTAGTAGCACAAGGAAGTTCTTTGGAAAGACGAAGGAATTCCTGTAAAGGCATTAGGTTTTAAAATGGAATGAATATCAGAAATAAAAAAGTCTTGCTTAGGGTTGTCCAAAGTATTGAGGAATGTCAGTCTATTTTTGTTCCCATATGATACCATGGAATCAATAAAAAAATATTCCTTTATGGGTACATTATAATGCCCTTTAAAAGTTCCAAATTTGTTCCATTATGGGTACCATTTAATGTCCCTATATGGTCCAAATTGGTCCCCAATAGGATCCTTTAAACTTTCAGTGGGTTTGACTATTAGTTTTAAAAGTATGCAGATTTTATTCTCAGCAGTTATTTTTGATTGTAAAACTCACCTTACAGATTCCAATTAATTTGTTTATTGGTTCCCATAAACTATATAGTACCAATTTTATATCTATTTGGTATATATTTATTGAAATCTTCAAATAAATATGGTAATACATATGTATTATGCATAAAAAGAGATCGATGAGTTTTTTATTTTTATTACCTATTATTATGACCCAAAAATGAATAAATATAGAAGACAAAATAATAATAAAATGTTTTATATTTTTCTTATAAATATAATACTGGAAAAGAACAATTTAATAAAAGTAAATTTACTTTTGATAAAATTATTTTTATTTTTAACAATAAGCTTATTTCTTTTTTTTTTTTATTATAATAATTACCAATTATTAGTAAAGTATATTTTACTAATCTAACTTTTTAAGAACATTTAAAAACTTTTATTTTATACACTTTATAATTTAAAAAAAATTTGCAATGAAATTAATGAACACATTAGTTAAAAAAAAAAAAATTGTTAATTATCAGATTCTGGATTTTCAGATTCAAATTAGCATCAACTGTAGAGTTTGGCTTATATTTTTTATTTAATTCATTTCTTAATCTAGAACAGTTTAGGAATAAAAAAGGCATAAGTAAACGGAATTATTTTGGAACCAAATAGGATTTATTAAAATTTAGGTATAGTATCCACAAAGGAAACAAATAGGAATAAGAAAATGGAACTAATCTAGAATAGTTTAGGAATTAAAAAGGCACGAGTAGACGCCACTAGACGGAATTAATTTAGAACCAAATAGGATTTATTAAAATGTAGTATCCACAAAGGAAACAAATAGAAATAAAAAAAAAATGGAACTAATCTTGGATAGTTTAGGAATAAAAAGGGCACGAGTAGAAGGAATTAATTTGGGACCAAATAGGTAGCATAGATTATTGATGTTCAAGTAGGAGTAAAAATGAAATACCATTGGAACTAGAATAGGAATTTAATAGGAATCAAAAGTCTTTAACTTATAAGGAAGTGTTATGGAAAATAATATAACTCAAATAGGAAGCAGGAATAATAGGTTCCAGAAAAGGAACGTACGTTCAGGTTCCTTTTAAATTCCCAGGAACAACAGTGCTACTAGGGATAGGACTAGGGTGGTCGACTTTAAATAGTTGGGAGAGAAAGTAAAGGACAAGAAGAAGGTCTGTATTGTGAATGTAGGAATCGATATCACAAAGCTTAAGTTCAACTTATTCTGTGTCAATGATTCATATTATACTACATGGATAAATTAAAAATGTCAAGTTTGAAATTTGAAGACTGTAATAAAATATGGAGTAAAGATATGTCATATAGTACCTGCTCAAAGTGTATGTAAAAGTACATTCCATAAACTATAATTTTTTAAATCAATGCATTATTGTGTTATTTATTAACTATGTGCTAGTTTTACATGACTATTATTTGAAATGTATGTTTAACATAATGAATAACACAAAATATTGTAGGTATTAACATTTGTAATCAATGAGTTACTAATATAATTGAATTTTAAGAAAAATAATGATAGATACAAATAAATGACTTATAATATAATATAATATACCTACCTAATATTAACACAAAAATCATTAAAGATTAAACTTTTTAATTGTATATAAGATTATGACATTTAAATTATTGTAATAATAATAATACTAATAATGTTTATAAAAATTAAGAAATAATACTCATTATGTAAAACTGATAAAAACTTTTAAATTATTTTTACTGTAGATGACCTAAATATGTTTGGTCAAATAGCATACACAATTATTTAATGTACAAAAATATATACTTTTACCAATAAAAAACTTATAATATACTACATATCTATACTATATGTAGGTACTTTGTATATTTAAATGCCTTAGTTTGAAATAACAATACACTAGAAAGTTATCTTTTCAGTTACACATTCATCTTCTGTTTTATCACTTTGATTTACACTGATGTCATGTTTAGGTATTTTTGTAACTACATATATTTTAGGTGACTCAAGTTCTCCGTCACTGTCATATTCTGAGCCACTATTCTCTGATTCATCTGAATCAGAGAAATGTGTATAATTTCCAAAATGGTCAGATATAATTGATTGTAACTCATCATTGTAAGAGCTAAGTAAGTTTAATAAAGTTTCAAGTTCATAATCTTCTTTGGCGATTTGAGCAATTTTCTGTTCTTCTGTCCAAGATTCATTTTCTTGTCTTTTAAAATTATTAATCTAAGTAAAACAGAAATGGATTATTTAATATTTAGTCAGAATATATAAATAAATTGATATACCTTATTTTTCAATACTTCAACTTTTGCTTCTATAATGTGTCGTACACGATAATCTACATGACATTCTTCTAATAAATCACCTAATTCTTTTTTATTCATTTTTTCTAACTGGACCAATGAATTCTTCTTACATTTGATTATCTCATTTAAAATTGCATCAAAAACCTTAAATAGAAATTATTTTTTAAGAAAATGTACAAAATAAAAACATAACTAATCAAGTGTTTGAATACTGTATAATGTATTATATGAATGTGTGATAAATATATTTAGATAAATGTGACAGCTGGTCTCGAAACAATAAAATTTTTGGAGGTCCCTTAATTGAGTAAATGTTTACTGAACAGACTCATTTTATTCTCTATTTCCTCTTTTAAATATTAAATAATAATATGTTTATAATTAATATATCATTGCTGAAGTGTTATATATTATACGTTTTTATGCTGTTTTAACAAAAGTATACATAATAAATTAATTTAATGTAAACTTTTTAATAATATAGGTACACAAATCTAAAAAATTTTACTTTTTTATAAACAATATATAATATTTATAAAATTAATATAGTTTAATATAATATTCTTCTTTTTCTCTTTCACCCTCTTTCTCAACCATTTAGGGTTGGCCACCTTCAACAGTCCTCAACTTTTACAGAGCTTGATCACCCGCATCCTTCTCACTTACATATGCCAAACTCATATAATTCTCTATAACATCTTTCTACCATTTTTTTGGTCTTCCTCTTCCTCTTTCCTTCAATGTATATTCCCTTTACCGTAATAACCATGAAACTAAATTTTAATATAATAATAATAATAATAAAACAATTTAAAGAAAAAATATTTGGAGATCAGTGTCAGTTATTGATATATAATAATTATATATATTATATTGTATCAGTAGTGTGATCGAATAATACAAACCATAAAAAAATATTCCTTGATAAGTAATAAAAACTGCTGTAATAAATGTTTGTACAAAAAAAATATATATACAAACAACTTTTGAATAATTAATTTAAAAGCATAAGTCTGGTGTGACCAATGTAGGACCCTATAAAATCACTAAATTGTGGACACTAGATCGAAGGATCTGAATATAATAAATATAGGCTTGTTTCCAGGTTTCTAAAAGGAATATCAACTATGAGTAGGGTTTGGTTTCAAGCCCTTCACACTAAGGTTTACTGATTTCCAAGTAATCATATAATTGTAAAGTATAATTTAAATAATATTTACTTATAATAAATTTAATTTAATTACTAATATAATTGCAAATTTTATAAAACAAATATTTTAAAACGCTGATTTATATTACAAAATACAGGATGATTATTTTATCATGCTCATCTCATTATCTTTGTGAATAGTCATTTTTTTTAAACAATATTCATTATATATTTAAATTACTTTATACTAATAAATTTAAATTATTTTTATTATTTTTGTTAGATATAAAAAAAAGTCTGTCAGTAGGTGATGGAAATACTTTGCTCGTTGGGTGGTATACTGGTAGTGGATATATATAATTTGAAAGCCATAATAAATCATCTCTTTCGATAAAACGCATATGAGCAAAGCTTTGGTGTATATTCACGTAAGAATTACTATTTGTAATAACTAAAATTAACTGTTATGATGAAAAACTTCAGAATTGAAAATTGCTATAATAGACTAAAATTAAGAAAAAATTTAAAAAAGATTTGTAATATTTTTGTACTTATATATGATTTTGGTGAAAGTTTTGATTCTATTGACCCATTTTTTTCTGATATTCGAGCACGTTTTATGCCAAAATAATACATATTGTCAAAAAATTTAAATAGGTATTTTAAAAATTGAAATGGCAATTTAAAAAAATGTATGTGTACCGATTTTGAGAATTTTAAAATATTTCTAGAATGATGTATTTTTAACATTGCATACAATTTTCAAGTCTTAAAACCTAAAATTAACTTTTTATTACAAAAAAATTCAATATTTAAAATTTCTATATTAACCTCTTTTTATGTTAATATTGTATTTAAATACATTTTATATGAACATCTCAAGACTTTATGACTATTATTTACTGAATTTCAAAGAAAAAACCATATTTAATTGAACAAAATCGTGCTTTTTCCTTGATTTTTTGGTTGTTTTTTTCTTACACGTTTATTGAAAAATTTAAAAATCAAATATGACCCCTTTAAAGTACTAACTAAGTGCAATTTGTTACCAAAAAATTATGCTCCGTGTAATAATTGAAGCACTCCTTGTTATAAAATATTTAGGTACGGATATAAAAATAATCATCATTGCAAAACCAATACATTCTTGTGCTTTGCTTAAAATCTAAAATGCCTAATGTACAATCTGAAAATTCTGAGTTTCTAAAAAATACACCTTAGATTAATAAGATATATACATTTTTTAATTGTTGATGAATTAAAAAAAAATTGTATGTTACAATTTGTAGAAAATTAGATTGTAAACTATGTAATATTTTTGTACATTAAGATCAAAAAAGCAAAAAAAAATGACTATAAAATATTCATTATTAGAAAAATTTGTACTTGAAACACATTTGTATCTTGGAAAGCATTGTATTAAGTAGTCTAAAAATATATGTACATAATATATAGGTATGTATTGAAATCCAAACCCTATACTCATATAATATATCTTCAAAGTGTATTAATCCAACATCATCTTTGTATCTTTACAACAATTTGGTGGCTCCAAATTATTAATGATGAAATATTATATAAGTATAAATGTTTATATATTAACAAACAAAAAATATAGTTATACAAAGGAAACAGAAATTAAATATTTTCAAACAAAATAAGAAATAAATAATCAGTGAGAAGGATGAGCTTATCTGTGTTTCATAGTATGTTCAAACCATGGCTCTAGATTTTAAATAGCTATCTTTATTGTTTTTCAACATTCACCACTTATCAGTATTTGGTTTTAATAAAAACCAATGCACAAAATACAGTCTCATATAGTAGCAGATCTAGAGATAGATTTGGGTGGGGGCGCAAAAGCCTGAAATTTTATAATATGTTAAGATTATTCCATGTTATATTACATTATAAATCATATAAAGTATAGTAAAATACAATATAAAAAATGTATATATATAAAATGACAACCTATATTTATGTTTAAAGAATCAAATTGAAAAAATTTAAGAATATTAGTATTGGAATCCAAAAATTCATAGATTTTTCAATAAAAATAAATATTTTCATATCACATAGAATTCAGTGTTAAATACATTTTATTGAACTTATATCTTTATCTAGAGGCCAAATAATAAGAAAATAACAATTTAACAATCTTTTTATTCTAAAAGTAGGTAGCTCTACACTTTTAATTTTTCGAATTTTCTGTGTTAATACCGTATACTTAATTATAACCATATAAATTTAAATAAAAATATGAAACATAATTAGGTAACATTGAAATTTGGTAACTTTTTTTTTTTAATTTAGTTTATTCTATGGTTGAAACATTATTCATTCAAACACTCAAACTGTTACCATATATGTTTTAAATTTAAATACTTCAGGTGACATTGGATTGGAATAACGGCTCATTAGCCCTAACTGATTCAATTGTTTCTTGGTACCTTGCTCTGCATACAATTGTTTACAAGCAGCTGTCAATTCTTCCGATTTCTCCTTATCTAGAATTTAATTTAAATATAAATAGATAATATTATAAATGTAAAATAATATTTACCATCAGAATCTAGAGAATGTTCTTCAATATTTTCCTTGAATACATGTGCATATTTTGTAATAGTTGCTACAATCCTTTGATATATAGGTACATATAAACTGCCATCATATCTATTATAATAATAATATAATGACTATGAAAATAATGATACTTATAAAAATTAACATTATTATGTAAGTGATATGGAAATAGTGTAGTCAAAGAATATAAATAATAATTAAAATAGCATGTAAAATTGTGTCTTTAGAATTAGATATAATATAAATAAATATTATTAATATAATAATATATGCCTAAGTATTATATAAATCATTTATTTAAAAAAACTAAAAAATTTTTTTTTCAATATTATTATTAACATAGGTAATAATTAGGGCCCGAAAGTTCATGCATTTCCATATTTTTACTGAATGGAAAAATAAAATAAAAAAGAAAATATATATATATATATATATAAATAAATAGATTATAATAATATAATAAACAAAATATAAAATGTATAGTTCTGTCTGAGGGTGACCCGGATAATGGCTAACAGACTAGTATATTTTCGACCAGCTATGTTTAATTTTGTAAATTTTCAGATATTTTTCTATTATTGGAATTCCGATAACATGTTTCTTCGACGTCATTATGTCAAATGCTAAAATGCAGTTAGTTCGAGATTTCTCGTTATTATTGTTTGATGTCTATCGTGAGTGAATACCGAATGTTTGTATTTTTAGTTTAAATTGTGTTTTTAAATTACATTAAAACTCCGAAAACAAAAACACCGACAACAAGTAAAGGGAAAAACTACATTACTGAATTTGGTGAACACATTTTTGCATTTGATGGTAGTGTATTGTTTAGTAATAAAGGTGAAGTACGAAAAACGTTTTAGTGTCACTTAGCACTTAAGTACTGAGAAACATATTTGAGCCTCTAATCGCCAAATTAAAAATTAAAATACGATTCAACAGCTAATTACTGCTCCGACACGAAGATCGGATTTTTCAAAGGATTTAAAAATTTTAAAGTTATATTTTAGAGCATATTTCAGTGCTTTTAAATGCATAAGTACATGCATATTTTAGTAATTTTTAGTTCATAAACTTCTGGGCCCTAGTAATAATATCATTTATTTTAAACAAATTTTAAATGTTTTTTTAAATAAAATAAATTAATGATTGTACCTACAGAAAGTCAAAACAAAATATGTAGGTTATTAAATGTTTTTATTAACCAACAGTGAAGCATATGGATTTAATATTTGCTTTTGTAAATATTGGAATAAAGTAGGCAGTCATTAACATAACATAAAATCAAAATATATTATAATCAAAATTTGAAAAAAGTTTTTAAAGACCAGTTATGAATCTTAATTTTACATACTTATTATTGTATTAAAATGGTAACCAATGTCAAAAGTTTAGAAAACTAAAAAGTTATTTTTTAGATGACTTTGATTTGGAAAATTGTTGTAAAAAAAAATGATCAATTATTTAAAATAATTATTTTACTACTAAAATATTAATAGTGATTATTGATATATTTACGATGATATTGCATAACTTTTTTAGTTTTTGATCATCATTAAAATATATAATCAATCAATATATCATTGCTTGAAGGTAAGGTTCAAAACCAATAACTTATAACAATATTTTTTTAAAACTAGTAACTAGTATTGTAACTGAAATAAAAAAAACAGTCATTAACATTGGATTCCAAACCCAGATTATAATACCAATCTTATACAATAACATAAACAGGTAGGCACTGATTGATGATACTGTACTCTATAATAAAATAGTAGGAATGTTTCTAAATTCAAGCTCGATGATATTTTTCACATAATAAATGATGAAATTTAATATTTTAATATGCTACCTATGTATTATTACATTATTTTAATATTTTATAAAACTAAATATATGACAATAACTAAGGATAGGTAATTAATTTAAAAAAAAAATACTTAAGTATGATTTTTGTGAAAGACACATCTAGTTCATACCAAACGTCAGATAGAGACTTGGTATTTATATATATATATATAATTAAAATAGTCATTTTTTGACAATAGATTTATCAGAATAGAAATATTTTTTCAGTAATTTTGTCTTATAAATCATTGTCTTGAACCCAAAAATTGACTAATTTAGAGCTATTCAAATTTTTTAAATAATCAATATTTTCAAATTTCAAATGACTACAACTGGGTACATTTTTAACTTAAAAAGTAACACACACACACATATATATATATATATATATATATATATATATTTATACATGTATATAATATACTGCAGTGTGTAATCGATAATTGTAATCACTTTATAACAAGGGTGATCATCTAGGAACACTTAGAAGGGGAGAGGAGAAGTCGGAGTGAACTTTATAATTTTTACTTTAAATGAAAAAAAAAAGATTATTTGTATAAATTTCCCTAAAAATCTCCTTGAGATATTCACTTTAAAAACAACAAATAAGCATCTATAACAAATAAGTCTTTTGTATAAATTGCAAAGGTATGCAAGTACTTACAAGTATAATTCAAATTTTTACAGTAAGTACAGAAAAGCCACGGGGACATGTATCCTTTTCCCCCATCCCAATGGGGGCTCCCATGCTTTATAACTTTACACAAATTTCTTATATTAAAATTTTTTTTTGGGTGCTAAACAAACTTATTTATACACTTATTAAAATAATTAGACTATTAATTTTATGACATATGTGCATAACAACTTTTACTTTTAATGAAAACTTACTATTTTGATTATGAATTATTTTTATTAAAAACTTTTTAAGTTAAGAATGTACCCAGTTATAGTCATTTGAAATTTGAAAATATTGATTATTTAAAAAATTTGAATAGTTCTAAATCAGTCAATTTTTGGGTTTAAGACAATGATTTATAAGACAAAATTACTAAAAAAATATTTCTATTCAAATGTATTGTAAAAAAAAGACTGACATTTAACCTCTCAACTTCACCTATTCCCCACTCAATTCATTACTTGTATTTCTATATTCGCTCTGTGTATATGTTCCCTTCCACCAAAATCATACTCTATATATTGTGTTTTACCCTTAATCATTTCCCCTAGAGAGCTTATTTCCACTATTCCAGTCTATCGTTCACTTCCTCAAGACCGACCAACACTATAATATTATCTTCATACTATATACACCATGGTACCTCAACTTGTATAGTGTATATATTTTATTTGATTTCATCCATTGCTAGGGAAAATAAATAAAAACTCAAAGTCGAACACTGGTGCACACTGATTACTTTTAGTAACCCTTTCTTTATTAATGATCATTTTAAAATCTTTTTAGAAATCCTGCAATACACCTTCTCTAAATCAATAAATACCATTCCTACACAACATCCTCTTCTTTTTACTGTGCTTCTCTACTAACTGTTTAGTCAAAGTATTGGCTCCATCGTTGACTTCCCAGGAATTCTGAATCCTAAATTAAATTCTCCTAACATATGACTCATTTCATATTCTTTTATACATTACCTTTTCTCAAATCTTCATACTGTGACTCATAAGTTTTATCCCTCTATTATTCCCACACTCCTATACCCTTAAATATATTCCTCCACATCTCAGAAATTTTCCTTTCAACAAATATTTTATTAAATAACTTTGTCAGTCATTCTATACCTAAATTTCCTAATGATTTCCATACTTCTACTGGTACACTATCTGGTCCCACAGTTTACTTAATCACCTACACTTCTTATTTTCTTATTAAATCCACCAAACCCAAATTCCACTCAACTCAATCTACTGTCTCTCTCGGAATTTCCTCATTTAATTATTCTTTAAAATATTTTTTCCATATTTTTTATCATCTCCCAATCTTGTATTAACACCCTCCTTATCTTTTATACATCATACATTTTTAAAATCCTTGAATTGTTTTTCTCTTCCCTTATCAACAAGCTTACACTTCCTTTTCTTCTTATTTTGTTCCTAATCTACCATACAACTAGTCATACTTCTCTAATTTAGCTTTACTTACTGCTATTTTTGTTGCTTTACATAAACCTATTTAGCTTATATTCTATCCCTCTCCCTGATTTTCTACCATTTATTATATTAATTGTTATTATATACCTATATTATAATTAATAGTAGGTACTATCAATTAAAGTTAGCATTTCATATTTAAGACTATTCCCAACATTCTCTAGTAAAAAACTTAAATATAATGTTAGTAATAATATTATTAAATATATTATTATACTAGGTAATATAATTATAATATATTAAGACGGCTCGCTGTGGGCTAGTTTTAAGAGGATCATGTATGTGGTGTATATTTTATTGGGCATAGTTCATATGTTCATAAATAATAATTGAAATACTTGATTTCTTTAATATGTATATATACATTTATAATTTATAACGTAAATAGATAACATTAATCTTGGTTTTAAATTTATTCATAAACATTATTTTATGTTAAAAACGATGATGTAATTGTAATTGAAATGTGATTTATAGTTTTTTAGTTATGATTTTAGAAATGTGAAAAATTCGAGTACATATCTATCTAATACGAATTATTCATCAAGAGGGTCCCAAATGCGACTGCCATGCAGAATGATAGAGAAATAAGTGTGTGATATTTTATAGAACCAATTTTTGTGCAAATGGCCAGTTTGCCTGTGAGTTTAGTCTCCTTATCTCTAGTCTTCATAACTCACACTAACAACAGTTTACTTATCACACAAACCACAATGACAATACAAATTAGCCCATACTTCAAATATTGCTTATGCATAACCTCTTAAATCTGATGTATTTGTAAGGGCCTTAAAATAAATAATCATTTTTCCAAGGGTATCTCGAAGAGATTTTTGATTATTTTTAAATAGGTAAGCCTATTAAATACAAGTTTTCCCCTAAAAATTGTATGCTAACAACCCCTTCCCCCAGTGCCGTTTTCCGTTAGGTTTTTTATAAACATAATTGTTAATAAAATTACCAAATTATACTCTCTCTCCGTGAAGTGCATTTATTTTTGCCAAAGTCAAGTTTTAATTGTAACTTTAAAAATCGACACTGGGAGAAAATATCTTACATTCCTTTAAAAATTTGTCTCTTTTATATCTATATATCCTTATATATCTTTATACCCTTTATGATTCTGCTAAAAAGCAGAATTTAAGGAAAATACCTTCTTTTTGTTATTAAAAATCTTTATAAATAGTTAAATTATAGATAATATTTTTAAACCTTCTAGGCTTATTATAATATACCATGTACCTAACCAATTGTAATTTTCAATCCTTAAAATTTAAAATTTTGAAAAATTTCTTTTACATAGTTTTTAAATAAAAAATACTATCATTTTAAAATTGGGATATTCAGCCTTAAACACCACCATACTTAATTAAAATGATCTAAACAATTTTGGAGAACTATAGAATCTGATCGGTCATACATAAACAATTTTTTAAATTAACAATAAATAATACAAAATTGTAAATCAAGAAGCATTGAAAACATAATTAATTCATAATTTAAAATCATTGTGCCACACCCTCATATTTTGTTTTCATTTTTCTAATGATCAGTGTAGAAAAAATTACACAACTTAGATTTATCCATAGTTATAAATTGAAACGATTAAGTTGAATTTAGAGATAAAATAAAATATTATCTGATAAAGAAGTTACAATATTTTAAACTTTCTTCTTTTTTCAATAGTTAAAACTTCTTTGTCAGACGATATTTTTTTAAAAAAAGCCCTTGAAAATACCCTTTTCACATTTAAATTTAATCTAAATATTTTAAATTCTAAGTCGCTTAATTTTTCCTATATTTCTCGCAATGTTCAGAATGTTCACTTAAATATTGAACTCGTCCACTTTCACACTCAATGTGTAAAAAATAAATTTGTTCAAATTTATTTAAAAAGAACACATTCAAGTTATTTTAAAAAATGACTTTTGAGTATTATATTTTTAACTTTATATTTAAATCTAATAGAGCTTATGGTGAAAAATAAATATATAATAATTTTATTTAAATGCTTTAAAAATCATTCAAATACTTTAAAAATATGAATGTCATTCATGCTAACATTTATGCTAACTATTTGATAGAAACGGATGGAATTTGTGTAATGTTCACAAAATATGAATATGAACACATAACATTGATCTTTTCAAACACTAATTTCTCGTTAGATAGACAGAAGCAATATGTAGATGTGACACACTCTTAATGAATACATTAAATAAATATGGAGAAAATGTCCACTTCCACCTCAGATTAATTAATTTTAATAGTAATCTAATAGGTAAAATAATTATGAATTTGAACACTTTATGTACATGACCAAAGATAAGAATAAAACCAGGAAAGTAAAGAACCAAATGTAGGTATTAAAATGTTTTAGTTTCTTTAGAAATACCTACATCTATTAATATGATTTATACTACCAAAATCATTCTATAAATCTATATAGATAACATTAACTTATGAACTATAATCAATTAAAATATTTGTAGTTAAAATGTTAACTTTACGTAAAATAAATTGTTCAAAGAATTTTGTAATAACTTATAAAATAAAATGTAGTTTTAGTAATTTTATGCAACACCCGCATTTTAAAATAACTTACTCAGTAGCATTAACTTTTTTCGCTAATTCTACCACATCAGGGAATATACTCTCATTAATATTTTCAATCCCTTGAGGAGAAGAACATGGTGATTGGATTTTTTGCATTTCTAGCTCATACTTGGCCCACTTCTTTGAATAATATTCACCTAAAGATGATATATCTTGTAGTTTCTTAGTAAAATCATAAGATTTTACCCTATTTTTTAACCACTGAAAAATAAAAAATTCATTTAAATTAAATTAAATAATTTCATGCATAAAAAATGTAAAATTAGTATTACCTTGAGATCTTTTCTTGTCACACTAGCAAAGTAAGGTTTAACAAAGGACCAAAATTTAGTTGACTCAAATTTCCTTGACTCTAATTTCTAAAGACCAAAATATGTATCTAATTTCTAAAATAATATAAGTATAATAAATTCATACTTACGATTCGAGAAGGACCAAATTCAACTTCTACATTACGAAATGTATTTATGGATGACATTTGTTTATCAGCACTTGATTTCTATAAAATTTTAATAAAATCTAAAACATCTGTGATTAAATCATTTTTATCTCTATATGGAATATATGTACCTGTCTTTTTTTTTAGCACAATTTAAGACTAATTACAATACAAAATTAAAACTAAATTTGAATTTGTCAAAATGTTGGCTGTACAGCATTTATACTTTATGGCACCTACTATAAAAAAGTTGTTGAAGTGTTCAACAAGACCATTAAGAAAACTTGTTAAGATAATTTTATAACTACTCGTATAACATAGTTCCGTGCGATGGCCAGCGATGGTGGTCAGATGATGGAAACAGTTTTTTTTAAATAAATTCTGTTGTGCTCTTGTCAGAAATGGTGTGCAAGCACATAATAAAGCCATTTAATAAAATTCACAAATTAGCTGCTCGGTACAGTTATTAATGTGAATTGTGTATAGAAAATAATAATTATGATTATTGAACATTATTTTGATTAATAAATACACATTGGTAAATCTATTGGTATATTTAATATGTTTATATACCTAGTATACACTATCGAATATATTTTATAAGAGTATTAACACCCAAAAGAAATTTTATTATTTTTATTTACATTATACTACAATATGTTGTATCCCAAAAAAAATATTTATTCATTAAACAATTATTTTTTCAAAAGGTCATAAAACTAAAAAACGTTTATTTAGTAAATTTACTTACAATCATAGGAAGTTTATGAGTGTACATGGCTACATAATATGTAAAAATTTCATCCCTTATTGTATTTTGACGTATAATGTCAGTGGTTAATATTGACTCAAGTTCCCATTGAAGATGGTTCATTTCATCTTCTGTCATTACATAATTAGAGTTTTCACCATGCATTAATACTAAAATAATAAAATTGCTTATAATACACTATTCTTTATTAAATATTGTTTTCCCTTACAAGTCTGTAATGTAGGATTTTCAACAAAAATTGAATAATCAAGTCGAGGTAACAGCAATCCACATGTTTTAATTAATTTCTCAAAGTTTTCTTTGCACAATGAAGATGCCTGGTTTGAAGATACATCATCATCAATAGATATGTTGTCTGTTGACATGTTTGTGGACCAAGGTCTACGTGGTATTGGTTGCCCTCTTTTTTTTAATATACCACTTTCTTTTAAACTCATTCTAGCAGCGTTTTCTACAAAACATATTTATTAAAACTGGTATCATAAATGCAATGTTATAAAAAATTATTTAAAATGTAATTAAAGAATCATGATGAATTTATAGTGGGCAAAATTGATCACCGAACAAGAGTTATTAATTATTAATATTTTTTGAGCACTATACTGTACTACAGAAATAACACATAACACATAAAACGAATATTAAAATGCTATTCTACTATATTTTATAAAATTAAAATCATTTTTCGTTTTTATGTTATATTTGCTCCTTTAAAAATATTATTTAAATTATATAATAATATATTCTAATAAATTCTTTAAAAAAAAAAAATTCATTTTATATTATAAGTCGAATAAGTCCTCTTAAAACAGATATTGGTGGCATTTGTCCTGCATCAGCACTTATCAACTAGACAATATTGTAAAAACGATTTTGTTGTGATTAAAAAAATAATAATATATTAATGGTTTTTAATTGATTTTAGGTTCTGAACGAAGTGAAGAAGCTATTGGTTTTACAATGATGTTTTTTTTGTCCTCTCTGTCTGTATGCACGATAAGTGCCAGTAAAAGAACTCCAATCTTGTAATTCAAATGCAAACATTTTTCGATTTTGAAATATAGAGTAAAGATCACGATAGCTTATCAGAGCTGGTGAGTCAGTCAATTAACAAAAGTCGTATAATAATAAAACAATTATAAAAAATAAAAACTCAATTTCTATGAAATTATTTGTTTTTATTTTAACAAACACAAAAATATTGTAAGATAGTGTTAAACAACTACTGAAGATGAAAATATTGTTTTCAATATACATATTTGTTATAATAAAAACGAATTATTTTGTAGAAATTGAGTTTTTATTTTATATGAATAATTCTACAAGTAACTCAACACAAAAAAAATAATAATACAATTATTTATTATCAATAATGTACCTTCTTCATACAATGTAGTAGAATAGCATTTTGAAATTTGTATTTCTGTAGTATAGTATAATAACTAAAAACTATTTTAAAATAATTTTTGATTGGCGATCAATAATTATGGCGACCAATTGTACCTGTGATCAATTTTCCGGCGATCAGTTCACAGGCAATCAATTGTTCATGACTAATTCACCAGATATCGTAATTAAATATAGTATTTTAAATGAGAAATATAATATATAATTAGGTATATAATTCTTATTATCTAACTATTTTGATATCAGATTAAAGATATTATTTTTTTTTTTAAAGATTAATAACCTCTTTCCTCAGTCCTTCAAACATACCTAAGCTATTTCAATCTGTTCTTTCAAATTTTATCTACTATCAAAGTCATTTCAATGCTATACTAATTTCTTATTTTGTCTTTTCTAGTCATTTCATTTATTCATCTTAGCATTCTTATATCTGTTATACTCATCCTATGTTTTATCTGCCCTGCCTTCTTATCCATACATCATTGCAGGCCTCACTACTACTGCCTTATGCAATTTATTTTTTAGCTTAACTGGGATACTACCATCATAAAATATCTGACATTTCTCTCCACATCATCTATCCACACTCATACATTTATAAAATATGATATTCTCAATATAACTTTTTCTTTATTTAAATTTAAATGGTTAATTTATTAATGGGTTTGTGTTAAAAATATTTTTCTATAATTAAATAACAAAATATGTTTAATCAAATGTTCAAAATAAATTACATTTATTAGTATTAATAATTTTGATATAAAGTTGGTAGTTGGTCACAGAAAAAAAAATGAACATTATAAACCATGATTTATATTAATTCAATAGGTGTATTATACAACTAAACTTAATTCATAAAATTATTTTCAAAATGGAAGAATTTATTGGAAACAAAATATGTAATTTAGTATTTACATAATTTTATTTTTTTTTATTCATACCTATTTAGTTTTTATTGAAAAGAACTATGTTACTAATAAGTCAGAATTAACTAGTTATAAAAGTTTCTATGTTATGACGATTTCAGTTTCGATGATTTTACAATATGATTTTTAATGGACAATAATGAATTTGTTGATATTGTGTTCTAATGGAATATCATGGCTTAAGAGTACCTATGCGGGTTTTCAAGTTCATCACTAATTGTACGATTGTTAAAATTTTTTTATTTTTGAGCAATTTTACAATGATATTTATTTTTGTTTTTTTTTCTCTTCTGGAAACAACAATTCAGGTAGAAAGAGTTGAGTAGTAATAAAGCAGTAAAGAGCTTTTTTGATAGCATTTTTGTTCTAAATGATATTTTCCATTTGGCTCTGTTTCTAGTTTTACCTAACTCATCAGTCATTTTTTATTATATTTTAATGTACTCTCCACCCGACTTATAATTATAATGTGAATATTAAAATATAGAATAATATAAATTATAATTATTATTTGAATAGTTAATAATGTGAAATAAATGTTAAAACAAATAATATGATTATAAATATTATTGATAAGACTGGAAGAATCATTTAATTTTAAGGATTAAAGTCTTAGATAATACTTAACTATGAAGTACATTACATTTCAAATATCCAATTATAAATTAGAGTTCAGTTAAGTGTCGGTTATGTGTCCTATACCATGTATCACCTAAGCCATATTAAGTGGCACATAAGGAGCTAAAGAAGCTGACTATGCATATGCGTGTAAACATGAACATCTTTTACTTATACCTACTTGTTATATTAATAGGTACCTACTTATAACAAAAAATATTATTTTAGTTAAATTCAATATACATTTTGTATGGGTATCTTAGTACCTAGAATTTAAATGTTTTTTGCATATTGTACTTCATAACTGAATATATATTTACAATATTCATACACAATACATTATTACATAAGAAATAAAAGCCAGTTATAAAATTACAGGTCAGTTGGTATTGAAGTATTCAAATTAATCATTTGTCGGGTAGGGTGCTAGTAGTGGATATAGGTAGGTAGGTATTGAATTTGAAAGTAATCATAAAACATTCCTTTTGATAAAATATTTCTAAGCGAAGTGAGATGTAATACACATAAAATACCATTATTGTCCATTGTCATAAAACAATTTCAAAAAATTTTAAAATATTTAGCTTACTTGTTTTACCTAGGAAAATATTTTTTAATCTGTATTTTGTTAGATTTAATTAATGTTAGGTATTAGTTTTTATTTTATAGGTACTAGGTTTTTCTTTTTTTTTTTTATTGGTAACGTAAATATAATTAAAATAAGGAACCTAAATAAATGACTTAAATCTATATATATATATATATAATCTATAGTATTGCTTATATTATTCAATATACCTAAATAATTTTTTTTTAGATTTCTATATTAAATATTTATAACAATACTATTTAGGTAGTACTACAAATTAAAAATATCAAGGGTGATAAAAATTACCAACTTTTAATAATAATAAAAAGGTAAATATTATATAGTATTATTATATAGGTAGGTACACAATTATTATATTTATTTATAAAAAATTATAAATTCCTTAAAAATCAATTATTTAAATTTTTTTTTAAGTTTAGAAATATTATCTATAGGTAGGTACTTAAAAATGCATAATATTAAATTATTGTCATATGAATAATATTATAAGCTTAATAAATTTAAATTTAAATAAATGGCATTTAATTTAGTAATAGAACTATTTATTATTAATAACGTCCTCATTTAATTTGAAATAATACTGGCTGAATTTACATTTGACCTTTTTACTACCTATTATTTTGGTGGTTACATGGGCGCAAGAGAATAGCGAATTTAACGCGTCCATGCTACTCGAGAAACTAAAAAATATAGTAGATATATACCTACGTATCGGTTGGCGCGTTGGTTTTCTTTCCACGAATCGGCGACTGTTGTGATTTGCAATAGATAACTATGATTAGATTAGACTCGTATTCTTTTATCTATGGCGATGGCGAAAATACTTTAAATTGGTAAAATTAAATAAAATGATTCCACATTCCAGTAGATGTCAATGAGTCGTCTGCAGTTAATAGTGAAGGATCCACCGCAGACAGCGAGATACCGACGACGCGCACCCGCAATCGGGCATTGTCGGCCATTGTCGCCAGTCGCCCATCCTCACGGTTTATTTGTTGGTGCTTAGGACGACTCGTGCCCCGCCTCAAGATTGACGAGAGGAGCATTGTACTGAGTGTACAATGAACATAATATAATATGATGTGTACCTCTGTAAAATATAACGCCGAAGAGTATATTTTTGTCGAATTATACTTGCATAATAATAGGTACATTATACCTACAATGCGGATACTCAAAATTGTAGGTATTTAAAAGCTGAAAAAATTAAAATTACTCTAGTCTACATGAGCAGAACCCAAATTTTGAACAGTAAAAATGAGTATTTTATTATTATTATTCTCTTGGTAAAAAAAAATCTAAAAAAATTTTTTTTTTATCTATTAATATTATATTAAATTACCTTAAAATGAATGGTAAACTACTAAATTTTTGTCGTTTACTATTAAAATTAATAATTTTTGAATAATGAACTTTTTTCACTAATAGTTTAAAATTATTTGTTAAGTAGTTATTAGGCCATTTACATGTACGTTCTTTCGTGCATGATCAAAACAGGCCGTTCAAAGTGCGCGTGAAATAGTGTGCGTTTAAACACAAATTATCTCACAATCTGAGTGCGGGTATTCTGTATCTACTGCTTAACCTGCAATATTAGCACGTCTGTTATATTTACACGTACATGATTACGTTAAATCTAAAATATTTAACTGGTGTATTAGACTTAAAGCGATTTCAATTTCCCTGTCATTTTTACACAGGGAAAATCGTCGACTCAGACTTTATGGAATATTGTATTTTTCTCTGCGTTTCTATCACAGGCAAAATCTTATAAAATCCATCGATTACAGTTCGTTTTTAAATTCCCCTGTAATTTTTACACAGGGGAAATCATCGACTCTCGACCTTATGGAATATTGTATTTTTTCCTACATTTCTATCACAGGCGAAATCTTATAAAATTTACCGGTTACAGTCATTTTAATTCCCCTGTAATTTTTACACATCCCAAGTATTTCAGAAATTTTTTTATTTTAACTGTTAATTTTAATTTTTATTTGTTGTTGATGGATGTAAATCAGTTTTACTACTAGTTAATTTACTTGGTGGTGAGGTCTTTATATTTATATTATTACTGAATTTCAAACCCATTTTAAGATTCATAGTTTTTACGAAATAACTGTTAACTTTTTGTTAAAGTTATGAATAGGTTTATGGTTTTGATCAACTAAACTGATATTTATTAAGTGGATATTTAAAGTGTTCAACTTGTAATAAATTAGGTTTGTCGATATTTCAACCACTTTTGTTTTTGTTCTTCCGCTCGGCAAAAATTCATAAATTGAATGAGAGGGATTACTGTTACTGACTGAGCCTTGTGCTATATCACACATTACTTTTATAGAATTAATATAGTTTATTTTAACTGCTCTCTTGGATCGATGAATTTTACTATGTGAATTAATGTAATGTTGCTTATTAAATCTTAATATTGATGAAAATTGTTGTCAACATTAAAATCTATTTTCTTATTACATTTAACGTGACATCTAAAATCATGTTCATTAACCCACACATCAAATTCAATACCTGCTTTTTCTACTTGATTTTCGATTATAAGGACACCTAAAATACAATTTTTAATATCTTCAATTTCATAATAACCACTCCCAATTTCTATATTCACAGTTCAGAAACTTTTTCAATCCTCATTTAATGTAAACATTGTCATTCGATTATTCGTTTCATTTATATTTGGAAATGTATTATACGTCTGTAAACGAAGTAATGATATTTCAGACTTTTTATTCATATTTATTGATGGGAAATAATTTGCAGATAACGATGTATTGTTCCCTGCTAAAGTTAAAGCAATTGATTCATGAATTGTAAAAATTTTAGACATAAATATCCACAAAGAAATGTATTATAATTCTGATATTTTGTATAATCTTATGAAATAGTACCCTTTAAAATATTTTTGAACTTCAATTGGAGGTGAAAGATCACCGAAGCTGTCAAAGTAGATAACCGTGTAATTATGTTTCTAATACATTGTTTATAATTATTTGTAATTTTAATTTTTAATTTTTATGTTATACTATACAATGTGATTGGGCTCGCCCTGTACTTAATATGAATAAATAAATAAATACTCTACCCAATGACTCCTCGTACCTGATGATGTATCCAAGTTTATTACTGCACATTTATTCACTCCTTCCCAAGCACGATTTTCTTATATATTATCTGCTTTATGTCTAGATTTCAAGTCATTAGTCTTATATGCAATATCATGATCTTGACACGCTAAATCTAATGGGTTAATACCTTTTTCTCCACGAACTAATCTTTTTTCTAATTTTGTACCAAAATTGATGGCGTTGTACATGAGCTTCAAATGGTAGCCTATTTATAGCAGTGTTTAAGAAACCTTTACCAGTCTTATTTGTCTAACTTATCAATCGAGAGCATGTTATATAACTGATTATATATTGAAATATTTACAGTATTTAAATATAATGCATTTAATCGAGCAGAATGATAAATTAAACGTAATAAATGTAGATGTACAGATGATAAAAAAACCACCAAGACATGGTTCGTTATTACCTTATAGCATACGTGGGATAATGGTAGGACCTTCTGGATCAGGAAAAACAAAACAAATGTAATGTTTAATCTCATTACTCATATAAATGGATTGAAATTTGAAAATATTTATTTGTACACAAAAACACCTAATCAGAAAAAATATCTTCTGTTGAAAAAAATAACTGATGATATTAAAGGTGCTAATTTATTCACATTTACTACTGCCGAACAAGCAATTAAACATAATTTAGTGGAATAAAATTCAATTGTCATATTCGATGATGTTATTTGCGACAATCAAACACCAATTCGTGATTGTTTTACTATGGGTTGTTTTACTATGGATTGTTTTACTATTGTTTTACTATGGACATTCAGGAACTTACTCAATATTTTATTTAGCTCAAACATATTCAAAAATATTGAAATAATTAGTTAGAGATAATAATAATTTTCTGATAATATTTAAACAGGTTGATACGAATTTACAGCACATTTTCAATGATCATTGTTCTGCAGATATGAACTTTTCAGAATTTCGTGAAATGTGTAATTTTTGCTGGAATCATTATGATTTTGGATTTGTTGTTATTGATAAAACTAGTGAAATATATAATAGAAGATATAGGTGTAGTTTTCATACATTTATAAAATTAAAGTAATAATTATATAAATACGTACTCAAATCCACATTGTTATTTAGTTTTACATAGTATTACATAGCCAAGAATTCACTAGTAAAAAGCGAATGAGGAAAAAAGTATTATTATCGAATTTAATTTAATCGAAAAAAAAAATATTAAACGTAAAATTATGGAAATGAAAAGAGGTATTGCAGATTCTGATAATTATTTTCGAGAAACATTTAATCCTATAATCGATCCACTGAATACAATAGTAAAAAATAATAATTTATCAAGCATAAAAAATATTATTAATAGTGATAATAAAGATGATGATAATGGTATATCAGAACCTGGCTTTAAAATTTTTTTTAATGTTCCTTATGAATCTAGGAGATATGATAAAGCATTTGGATTATATACGATAAATCTGATGATTAACTTAAAATATCTAATTTCCCTGTTACTTTTATTAACCATAATTTACACGTTGCTGAAAAATACTATCCATGAACTATAGATTTTTGGTCATTATTATGTAAGAAAAAACCGATAAAAGCAACATTGAAGATTTTGAAGCCTATTATGATATTTTAAAAACCACAAAAGTTCATCTTAAATCAAACGGGAACCCTAAAATTAATAGAAATTTTGAATGGACTAATATTGTTAAACCTTTACACGAACGAATGAAAATGATATTAAATTTTCAATCTAATGATTTACCGTTAAATTCTAATGTTTCTGAATCACAACCAGTTAATAATACTAATTTAAACCTAGAACCATTTAATCAATATTGTTTGACACGGAAAACAAAAAAGCATAATGTAAATTCAAGACCTGAAAATACGTTACCTCTTCTTTTTCATGAACTGATTTTTTACTAGTAAATGCTGAAATTGATCCTGATTTAATTCAATTTACTTCTCCCCCATCTAAAAGTAAGACAATTCAGAGTCTATATAAGAATACTTTGCCTCGAATGTAGCTTGTATATTATGACGACCTGAACGAATTGGTTCCACATCTTCAGCTTTTAACTTCATCTCAAAGTGTAGGAAACACTAGTGTTAATAATGAAATAATTACTATTTTAGAGGAATTATGAGAGAAAACTTATAGTATAATGTCCACGTTAGAATATGTAGCAAATGAATTACACCGTCCAGCTAGAAAAATTTTTCGTGGACATCGTGTAAGTACTCGGTTCAGGAATGAGCTTCTACATGTTGATTTAATAGATTTACAAATGCATTAAAAAAATATATATGGTTTTAAATATATTTTAGTTGTTATAGATACATATACAAAATATGTATAGACAGAACCTTTAAAAAATAGAACTGCAAAAGAAGTTACAAAACATATGGTGAGTATACTAAAAAAAGTACAACCTAAATTATTGCAATCAGATAATGGTACTGAATTTTATAATAAATATTTTCAAGATTTAATAGAAAAATTAAATAATAAATATTATTCTATTTATATGTCTATAAAAACTGTAATGATTGAACGTGTTATTAGAACTATAAAAAACTTAATTTATTGTAAGCTTACTGCAAAAGTTTCATGGAATTGGATTAAATCATTAATAAAATTAATTTTCGATTATAATAATACTAAACATACAACAATTAAATGCACAACATTTGAAGCTCAATTAGATCCACATAAAACATAATTAAAATTAGAAACTAGAAAATTAAGAAAAAATAAATTTTAAATTAAAGGCACAGTTAGAATTCCAAAATATAAACATGTATTCGCTAAAAGATTTACATTAATTTGGAATACAGAAATGTTTACAATTTCTAAAATTTTATAAATCCAGTAACTTATCAACTAAAAGATGAATTAGGTAAAATAATACAAAGATATTTCTATGAGGAAGAAATAAAAAGAACACATTTTCCAAATACTTTTCTTATTGAACGTATTATAAAAAACGATAAAAATAGAATGTTAGTGAAAGGGCTGTGCTCACCATACAACATCTGGATCACAGCAAAAGATATTATAATATAATAATTTTATTTTACATTTTTTAATACATTTCTTATATTTTAATAAATTTTTTATTTTTTACAAAATATATATATTATACACTTTATAAAAATACTATTTTCATTATTATAAACTAAAATAATAAGTAAAAATAAAAAAATAAAGAACAGTATATAATCTATATGAAATAACTAGATCAAATACATGATTTTTTTTTTTATAAGAATATTAATTAAATTTATAATGTCTGTAAGGAAATGTGTTTATACCATTTTTTAATATAATTCTTTTTCAAAATTAGCACTTCGTACAAGTTTATTTACCGTTTCAGAATATACCTTATGCTTCTTAGATTGAATAGAATTTATATTGAAACATTGATTATTATTATTTTGTTGATTTTGATTAATAAAATTTTTTAAGACAGTTTTATAATGAGTAACAATTAAATGTTTATTAATTACTTATTTTTTGCACCTTATGCTTTCATAAAATTCTTCTCATTATGTATAATGATCTTTTATACATAAGATTTTAGTCAATTTTTTAAAAAAGTTTAATATTTTTTTTTATATAAAAATATAATATGCTAGAGTTTGAGAAATGAAGTGATTACGAAATACGAGTTTTTTGTTGTTGTTGTTAGTTATACTTATATTATTATAATTTAAAATATTTAGAATATTTAAAATTCCCAAAGCGGATAATCCAATATTATATATTGTCTAGTTAAATTGCATTCCAATATTATACTAAGTGATAAATAATCATTTAATATATATCCAACAGACAATTTTTTTTTATTATGTGGTTGGATATGAAATGCTGAATTACAGATCAAAGAATTCATTGTTAAAATATTAGTTAATAATTGAATTCTTCATGAAATATTCTGGATGATATCGTATTCTCTGTGATCGACGAAGTATTCCTAGATTTTTTTTGATTGTTTTGTAATAATTTTTTGTGATCGACGAAGTATTTTCTTTGAAGTTCTAAGCGGTTGAAGATGTTTTTCAGACTTACAATGTGACAATGATAAGAAGAAAAAATTCTTAATTCTATTACAGTGAAAACAGTTATTCTCATTACATGTTGAATTCATGACTGATGTGAAAATAAAAATATTACTTTAAGGAAAATACACTAGACAATATAAACAGGGAGTCCATATCATAAATATATTAAAAAAATATTATTTTACTAATAACCAGCTATGTTTGATAAAAAATATATTTTTTTTATATCATAAAACGTAAAATTAGCAATTACACATTGACAAGTATCCGGCCTGCAAACACAATTTTTATTAGACCATGAACATTATTAGACTTTTCGGTTCCGCATTTAATAGCTAAACTTTTTAACTTTGTTAATTATGTATAGAATTCAGCTAGTTCGTTATAGCAAAATTGTGCAGGATACACAATTCCTATTTCAGAGATTTATTTCCTTTTCAATTATTTTTAACAAATCCATTTAAAAAAAAAAAAAATTAAAATAAAATTAGGAAAAGCACATATGAACATTTATTTTTGTATATAACCTGATGTTAGACCACTGTTTAAACAGAAAAATAAAAATTAAACCACTTTAATTTATATACAAAATGGATATAAAAAGTATAAATATTTATCTACTCGTATGGTTGGAAGATTAAGTAGGATCTAGCGATTACAATTAAAAAAAAACTAAAATTTTATGGTTTATTTATAATATTTTTTATTAAGGGAAAAAAATGTAGAACCCTAGCCTAATTGACTATGGTGGGGTGTTTTAATCTTATATATTTTTCGATATTTTTTTTTCGACACAATTTTCCCTGTGTAAAAATTACAGGGAAATTGAAATCGCTTTAAGTACTTTAATTTAGTACTTTAATAACATACCGGTTAAAGATTTTACATTTAACGTACCTATATGGAAAAGTGAAAAAAGTGGATTATAGGGAGTCCGATTTTTTGGTGACCGTAAAGTTCCCCTTTGAACTTTTAGATTTTCCCTGGAATTCCAAATATAGTGACAGAATCTATAAATCCTTACTACTCACGCTTAATTATACTTTTAAGAAAACAAGCAAAGAACCCGCGATTGGAGTGTAGTGTATTTTAAGACGACACTCTATCCGCGCCATTATCCAAAAGTTTAAGAATGTACATTAAAAGTCCCTATTGTAAAAAATTACTCTAAATTATTATTTCTAGTTAACTGAGAAACAGGCTGCAAAAAAGGATAGGGGCATGGGTGCTCATAGTGTAAATGGCCGATGGTAGACAGATATACTCGTAAATAAATAAAATAGATAATATTTCTAAATAGATACTGCTTGTGCCAAGGGTCCTACTCAAAATATTTAATAAAAAAAAATTATTTACCAAAAACTTAAATTAAATAAAAATGTAGTTTGTTAATAATATAACTGATAATTAGGGCGAATAGGCTTAATTAATGTTACCGGGAAAATTTATAAAAAGGGCCCAAAGGGCAAAGGTTATTTCCATGTACATAGGACTAACTCATGGGCTATTCAACCCTGCACCCTAATATTCAATAGAAAAAAGTCATTACATTTGTTAAATAGTCTTGTTCCACTCTGCATATAAGATAATAATAATAATAACATATTATGTACCTAATTTTATATTATAATACATAGGAAATATAAGTATATTATAATTATATGTAATAATATCATTATTATAATTATATTTTGTAAAATAAATAAATAAATAATGTAAAATCATTAATTCGATTTAATATCGAAATAGAAGTAGACAATTTAATTCACTGGATAAAGATAGGTAAGTACGTTCGTGAAAGTCTTAACAGCTTGTTGTAGATAATAGGTATCTAGATTTTTAATATTATGATTAAATAACCATTATTTAGCCTATTATAAATATTTATTTATAATATGCATGCTCGATATATGTATATGGATGTGTACATGTACATATACTATCGTGCATATTAAGTTATTAACAAACCTAAAAATGTCATTCCACCCCAGATAAAATTCTAAATTATTTATATTCCATTTTTATAATTATTATTGTTAATAAAAACCAAAAAATTAGGTTTTTTGTGTTCACTCTCTTGTGTTCACTTGGTAGGTCCCCGAGAGAACCTTCGAGAGCGAGGTATAATATTTGTATTTTATTTTGATATATTCTGTTGTAATAGTATTAAAGTGTTTTTGTATCAAGTTTTATTTTATTGTTTTGTGTTACCGTACAAGTCAACAATTAGATAAATTGACGCATACAACAAAGTTGGCCCCCCAATGGGATTCAAACCACTACGACCCTAAGATTAAGAGTCTCAACAATACGACAGAGTTCTAACGGAACTCGATGATTCACCACTCTGAGATCTGGATTTTTTTTGGTTGTGTGTATTTACGGTTCAATATATTATTATGAAAGTTCGAGAACTTCATCTCAAGATTGGATTTGTTCTGTACTAAGGGTTGGTATATATTTTTATTCGATGTCAGTAGTTATTGGTTTAGCTAAATTTGTTTTTGTGTGTGTAAAATAAAATAATTTTGTTTACCCTCCTAAGCAAGAGAAAAATTTTATGGGTGTGAAATACGTCGTAGATTTTTTTCTTTCATATTTTCCATGTAGGAAATTTTTATTTTTCCCTCCTGAGTCTAGAGAAAATTATTTTTGAATTTATGAAATATGTTTTCTAGTTATTTTATGTTTTCTATATAAAAAACCCATAATTATTAATCATCCGATTGATGCCAATTTTATGTGCCAGAGATAAGTACAAACTTTTTGGGTTCATGAATTATGATTTTTAATTTTTTGTGTTTTCTGTATAAAAAAAAAACCAAAATTTTCCATGTCCGATTTTTACGTCCTTATTATTATTTCATTTTTCCAGTTTTAGCTTTATTTAATTAATTAATTTATATACTATATTAATGATTACACATTGTTGTGATAATTCAAATGAAAATATTTTACAACAGTCCCTATAATACCTGTGCAATATGTATATTATGTATAGTTGTATACCTAATGTATATGTAGATATTCATTCAAATATATATATATATATATATATATATAAAATATATATTATTATGTAAATTATACTTTTTTTTAGCACAGTTAAAAAATTTGTCATGTTTTAAAATGAATTGCGGAAATGTGCGAAAAAATTATGAAATATCGCAGAGCGGTGACGTTAAAAATCGTGTGTGCTGCGATATTTACTTCAGCAATAATTAACACGGTAGTTTGTGCGTACCTTAAAATATAAAATTATTTTTACTCACTTAAAAACAGAAGGCGGAGTTCGAAGTGAATTTTTAAAAATAAAAGCCTATATGTTGTACCGGTAGCAAATTAAAAATAAATGTAAAACGGTTTGTCACTTGGTCTAGGGGTGGATATACTACTAATAGTACTAATGTCTCAAGTGTATTTGACAATTCGACCACCCCAGGGGTAGCTCCAAAGACTTGATTAGGAGAAGGGCTTAATTCATAATTTTCAAAAAAACAACAACAATATAATTTTTTTTAGAAAAATACGGGTCTTGGGGGTATTCTAGGGTTCTCTTTTGTTGCCGCTCCTGGACCACATGACAAACCGTTTTACATTTCGTCTTAATTTGCTACTGGAAAAACATACAGGCTTTTATTTTTAAATATTTTCTTCGATAAATTCAGGTGAAATTCCCAGATAGTTCCAGATTAAAAAATTTTGTTACATGATAAAATATAATTTATTGCTTTTAACGCTTCAAGTATTTACACATTTGTTGGTATCCACGTGAGCTAAAATTTCTTAAAATCTAAATGTTTTTATCACCTTGATGGATTTTACAATTAAGTTTTATAACTCTTTTGAACAATATCAGAAAATAGAGCTAGAGTGAGTTTGTATCGCTGTCTTAAATTACGAGTAAAAAAAAAAAGGTCAGCACATCATATTTTGATAAATATAGGTATTTGAAAATGTTTATATAATAATAAAATTATTAATTGTTGCCTAATAATTTAAATTGCAACGTCAAAAAAAAATCAAAATGTGTTTAATTCTAGATTAATATTTGTATTCTTTTGGTTACTAAATCCTGATACTATATTATAACAGACTATAAAAGTATTATTTATTATATTGTATTGAGAATTTCAAGTTTCTAGAGCCAATATTTTCAAAATTATGAAATTATGAAAAAATTAACCATTTCAATCGGTTTTTTCGTAATTGTTTTACAAATTCATTATTTATTTAAAAATTAACAGTATTGTTTAGGCCGGGAGTGTAAAATATTATTACGTGCGCCCGGTTACCTATCTACTTCGCGCGCGCCACCTAACACGTTATTTAAACCGACTCGGTCGGCCACACAGTGTGTATATGTGTGAATAAAACCCTAGAGTTTCTAACCGGGGTCGCCGAGGAAAAACTAGGGCCTATGTAGATGGAAAGGTGTGTACAGTGTGTATATGTGTGGGTGTGTAGATATACTTAAAAACTATGGGACGAGGTAAACTTAAAAACTAGTAAAAATGGTAACTCAGATTGGTAATTGCTGTTCCTGTATTGCTGGTACAAGTAAATAATAATAATAATATAAATAATAAAAATCACAGCAACACAGAATATAAATATAATAATAGGTACTCACAAACAATGTTGAGCGCAGACTGGCCAGCCGCAATACCTATCCTAAATAAATAAAAGACCCGTAGGTACACACAAAATAATGGAAATAATTTAAACACACATATACTATATGGTAACAATAAGTATTTAATAAAGATTTTACAAATATTTCAGGTTATACTAATTTGCAAATGAAATAATTAATGTACTACAATATTATTGACTATTAGAGTCGTATGTGATTTGCACAATATGATACTATTATACGGTTTTACGTGTCAGTGCGGCTATTCGAGCCAAATTACTGTAATAAATATACGTACGCGATTCGCGTTACAATATATTTTCTTCGATTTGCGAGAGGAGGTAACTTTGCGATGCGCGTTCGGTACAATAGTTTTCGAATAAAACTATAAGGCCGTGATTCGCACAGCGTACGGAAAATGATGACTTGGGGGAAATTCGTGCCGAAATAATAATAAATAATACAACAAATAGCTATTAGAGCTATAATACGATAATAATACGGCCGCCGAACAAAACTAAACGACACGACTCAAAAAGAAAAAAGTGCATTTACACGACGAACGATTTACAAAGACTGACTATTTTTACGATAATATAATTCAAAATAACAGATAAACATTGATAAACTTAATTAACTAGGGTGCGTGTGTGTGTGTGTGTGTGGGACCGGTCGGCTTTAATTGGGTCGTCGTTTCGGCGCATTGGACAGCCGGTCTTCGGCGTCAACAAGTATACCTTTTTAAAGTACCATTCTGACAATATTTTCTACTAAAAACTTGGTAAACGTACATGAATTGATTGAGTAATAAAATATCTGATCAAAAAATTATTTACAGAAAAAAAAATAAACATCATTGTAAAACGACAAAATTTTTCACTCCATTCAGCATCTAAAATTTGGTCAGAATTAGGCATTATTGTTACTTTTGCAAGTCATTAAAATTCTATTTCTAGTTACTATTATTTAAAAATTTTATATACGAAAATGTATGATAGGTATTTAAGTTGTTTATAATCTACATTTTTTGTTTCTGGGGGAAGGAGGTCTATTACCCATAGATAACCTCGTAAATATGTTACTGATGACTGTATAAAGATACTTAAATGCATTTACTAGGTATAATCTCCGTAGTCCGTTAGTTCAAAAGTTCATAATAGTAGGTCCAATCGTATAAAAAAAAAAATGTATATAGTTTAAATAAATTGATAAAAATGCACATTACTAATAACTTAGACGAAACAAAAGGTTAAATATTATAATATTGGCTATTTATTTAGATAAAAGTGATTTCCTGTTTTTCGGAAAAATGTAATTAATATTATGTTATCGATATTTATGTTAACATATACAAGTCAACTCAGATGTTTATTAATAAATATTTATTTAAAAAAATATAATTAATTTAAAAACTAAATTTTACTCAAAATTTAAAAACATGGTATGTTGAACCTTTGAAGGTCATATTATTTTTACTGAAATGAACATGAGAATTCAGAATAAATATTCTTAGTAACGTTAAATATGTTTCAGTTTAATACTACATTTTTCTATCACTAATTATTTATATTTTAATAAAATTAATTACACAAACCCATCGTAATTATTATTTCACGAATATAAATACAATGGATAAATAGACAATAATGATAATAATTCTTATTGACATGATATCCTATGTAAATATCTTTATAAACGAATCTATGAACCGTTTTTCATTTTTATTGTTTGTAAAATTTATCATAATATTATATTATAGTACCATAAATAATCATGAACGTGAGTCTATATTATAGCTATATACTTTAAAAATAACACATAATATATGTGAAGGAACAGGAAAATAATATTTAAAAAAGCCGGTCAGTCAGATAGGATACTAGTGATGGATACCTATATTGAATTTGAAAGCAATGATTAATCATTAGGTACTTTCAATCAAATGATTCTGAATATAGCTCGTTGTAACATTATTTCTTCAGTTATAATAATTTCCCATTATTTTTAGTTTTCTTTAATATTTAAGAAAACTTTTAACAGAATCAAAAATCTACATTATTAAAGGTCCTAATTGGTAACTAAAATAAATTTCTTATAAAAGAGATTTTCATTTAAAAAATACATTTCGAGGTTCTGGCATTATAATTTTCTAATTTATAACAATTTTAGTGTATTATATACTATACTACTATACTATAATATATATATTAGTATTTCATATTTGTATGTATATTATTTTATAGCGTACATGTTACCACTCATTAAGTATGAAGTACCTACATACATAAAATCAATAACTATAAAATGTACATTAAACATTGTACCCATACTCAACTACTCGTATTCGGAAATAATGACCTTTCATTTAACTTTAATATTCATAGATAAATTTCTTTCGTGCATATATTAATTTCATTAAATATAATAATACTGTACATTCTTTTATAGTAAAAAAGAAAAAGCTGATGAGCGCGCACCGGTTGTTTCTCTGTTTCCGTCGTTGACGATGTCGCATTGATTTAATTATCTTTTTGATTGGGTAAGGCCGATGGCATTTTTTCTGCATTCCATCGGATCCGTTTTTATTATAAATAAATCGCCCGACGTCCATTTTCGTGGAATCGACGTTGTCGATATACCGACCACCCAGCCAACACCGTACGTGTGTATGATTGCGTGAGGCAGACGGTTTTTCTTTCCATCGAATTATTGGTGCGCACGATCGGCCGTGTTGCTTCGTGGCGTCAACTTCATCAAGGTTGTCATCGTCATCGTCTTCTCCATTCTGGTCAGCTGTCATCATCATACCATCATCATTGTCGTTTTCTCAGGTCATGTGAGTAGGTCTAAATTGTACCACTGTCATATTTGTTTCTCGCCTTATTTACATATATACATTTAATTATTTTGTAGTGCAGACTGCACCCCTCCATTGTAAATAACTGTGTATTATTCTCTTTTTCGTATTTTTTGTTTATAATTTCATAGATATTCAATTATTTGTTATTTTATAAGTATTTTATATATTATTTTATGCCCTTTTTATACCTATTCAAAATTACTTGAGCCTATATTGGCAAAAACCGAACGAAACCAATTTCCCTGCCTTTGTTTAGGGATTGGTTCGTTACATAAACAGTAATTCACTTAAACCAATTTTTAATATTTTTAACAGTTTAGGGAAGTTGGAAAGGGTACTTTTAGAATTGTCATAAAACATTTAGTTTTAGTCGTAAAGCACTCGGGAAACCACTGGTTTTTAAGTTCGGTCTTTTGTGATTCGTTCAGACCGAGTTTTTTTTATTTTTACTAATTAACTATTATATTTTTCAGCAAATTCTTAATCCTATAACTCCTATATATACTTTTATAATATGAATTTATTTAAACTATGTATTTTACATAAACACGGATAAACAGAAGGGATTTTGAAAGAACTTGTCGGGTGTAGGTATCTTTTAAAGAACCCTGAACCAAATTCGATCTCGTTGGTAAGGTGTTCTAATCATTAATAGCGCAAAATTTCCTAGTGCTCTACGATTAAAACTAAATTGTTATTAAAATATTAAAATGTTATTAAAATTCCAAAAGTACCCCTCCCCTTTGTCATGATATCCATATATCATACATTGATAATCACAATTTATTAAATATTATTATTTATAGAAAAATCATTAATGATATAATAATATAATGATACTCATATATTCAAAATTATAATAATTGTATAATCAATAAAAAAAAAATGACACGATTGAGACGATCACATCATTAAAAAATAAAAGCATAAAACGCCCCACTAAAGGCCCATCGTTGCACAGTCTTCCAGTGTCGATCTGCATGTGTATTTTCGTTATAAACACAGGCTTACGGCATTCTGGAAGACCTTGGCAATCATACGCTGTAATCGTCTTTATGCCGTCGCTGTTATCTTTTATCGAAGACAAAGTATGTTTTTTATTCAGTAAATAACTTATATTTTCCCTACGTTCCTGAAACTCTGTGGACTTTCATCTTCGGTGTTTGCAGAAAAAATATTAAATTCCTGTTCGAGACAGGTAATAAATCATATTATTTTAAAAGACCAATTCTATATAATTGGCAAGGTTTCTTTTTAGAGAAACAGTTGTGTTCCTTATAGATAAATTTATAGGTAGGTACGTGTATGAGAATTCACTATCCCCCTCCCCCCAACAATACTCTCTCTAATAGGAAAAGATAATCAAAAGTATAGGTATACTTACATAGGTATAGATATTTTAGGTCTGGCTAATAATTTGTATTATCCCTTGCCCTGACCATAGCATCCCAACCACTTTTGTCATTACAATTTTATGTACTATTTAGATTTATAAATATATTTTATTTACATTAGTAAGTACATTTAGACTGGAGTGTAGCAAGAAATGTTTCAATTTTACAATGATGTTTTATTTTATTATATATTTACTTATATACCAATATAATCAATGTATACAGTTTTTCAGGTAAAAACGTTCAAGTAGGAATTTTGGATAAAGAGCTTTTCAATAGAAAAATCGTTCTAGTTCATACTTTAGAAATGTCATTTTTCGATTTTCCCATTAGTTTTCTTAAAGAAAAACTAGGTATATTGTAGTTATATTTAACTTTTATTTTTATTTCTCATAGAAAACGTTACGTTCTACCATTTAAATTTTAGAAAATATACATTAATAAATTATAAGTATATAATATTAAATATTAAAAAAACTTGAAAAACCGCTACCAATATGTAACCGAATATATACCTAATTTAGCATAATATTAGATAATATGTATAAAATTTTTTTTAAAATTTAGATTAAGACATTGTAGGTGAGAATTAAATTATATTATATTATATATATATTTCCCTTACGTTTTTGAAGCTCGGTGGACATTTATATTCGGAGTTTTGCTGAGTAAATATTAAGTTCCTGTTCGCGACAGATAAGAAATTATCTTATTTTAAAAGACCAATTCTTTATATGGGCAAATTAATTATGAAGCCCGATTCTATATAATTGGAAAGGTTTCTTTTTGGACAGTTGTGTTCCTCATAAGTAAATTTATAGGTAGATACTTGTAAAAGAATTCACGACCCCCAACAATACTTCCTTTAACAGGAAAAGGTAATCAAAAATATAGGTATATGTATAGGTATAGGTATTTTAGGTCTGGCCAGTAATACTTATTATCCCTTTAGAATTGGTAGTGAATTATTTTTTAAATATTCAACCATGGAAGTCTACTGAGTTTGAATACAATTGGTTCTATAGGTATAATATAATATATATATATATATATATATATATATATATATGTAAAATGGATATTTGAAAATTAAAAAGTATAGCTACATGACATATTTTAATATTAGATATGAAAAAAATGCGATGGATATTTAGTGTCGGAGACCAAAGAAAACGGGAGGATTTAATAAAATGAACATAATATGTTAAAATGAAATATAGTAAAAAAAAAAAAAATATATATATTGAATATAACGGGTGGATTTTTTACTTTTTTTAGAACTAGTTGCACCATCTTTGATCATAGTATGGCGTTCAAGTATCCCTACTTTAATTTTCATTTGTAACATTTGTTTACACTGCGTCCCTCGTTGGGTGTGCTTTAGTCGACGCGAAAGATTTTTCGTATTTGGTTGTTACTTTCACTCGGTGTATTGTATTTATATGGGCTAACGTTTCTTTGCTATTTGCGAGGATACACTACAAATCAGGGTTTTGTGTACGCTATTTGCCGCTGCCCGGGTTTAGTTTTTTACTTGTTATTATTATTGTTAAATTGTCTGTCATCTTGCCATGCCATGCCACCAATAGTTGAATGGTGTCGTGACATGTGCGTATCCTTCGTATTATTTAAAATAATAACTGTAACAATAAAGTTCTGTATGAGAATCATGAAAAGAGCAATAATTTTTGATGACGATTTTTTCAACATAAATCAATAATCTCTTGCATAATTATTTACCTGCATAGAACACTCAAAACTGAAAAAACACTCGCTACTGAAAAGGTAGGCATGCGTTCATTAATAATATATTGTATCAATATTCTCTCAAATCAGCAAAAAAAAAAACAATATTTTTTAAAAATATTTTTACAAAACAGAATAGTGTTTTAATAATACTTTTCAATATAAACTAGGCATCTACAGGCGGTTTGTTTTGGATACCAGCTTCGATCGTCGATTAAAACCTACGACAAATAATTCTGCGTACCTATCAACTCATCTGATATCTTGATATTTGTTTCTGTGGGTATGTAAGCGAATATATATAATAATATACTTAGGGGTACTACATAGGATAATGTATAATATTGTGTTGCATGTTCTACTATACAGCGTTTAGTAATTTAATATGTTTTTCACACTATTGTTGGTAAATGGAATTACAAATTTGAAAATCACTCAACAGAATTTAATATTTTTAATGGATTTAAATAACACTTAATTGATGTATGAATCGACAAACATGATATAGAATGATTTCGTACGTGCATGATGGAGACTCTGATAATAGATTAATGGAATGCTCACTAATAGATTCTTTTTCAGTCCTTTTTAAAGTATACTTATATCTACTTAAAAAAAAAAGTCAAACTCTGCATTATTATAATTTCGATATGATAGCATATTATTAATTTTTATTTTATAATACTAATGTGATACTACATATTCATGGATGACTATTAATGGGATAAGGACTTGACAATAGATTATTGTTAAAACCGGTAGTAAATATAGAAAAAAAAATATTTGTTTTAAAATTTACTCTATATGCCTATGTGTGTATTAACATTATACATATATCATTTACAGTTTCTCAAATACGAGTACGTTGTTGCTATGTATTTGTAAAATAGGACTCTAAATTTAATAATCACTTATCTAGGACAAGGAGACTACATATATCCACAATAAAGGTTTTATGTTTAAAAACGTCGAATTGACGCTAGAAGTCGTGAAATTTATATTAATAATATTAGGTATACCTATTGCAAGGTGGATTAATGAATATGTATAGATAGATAGATATAAATAGATATATACATATATGTATATATATTATTTAAAGCGGACTATACACGATATAATTTAGTTGGCCCAACCATCGCCTTGACCAACTCAGGTGTTGTCTACAGACGACGCAGCTTACGATACGATTTTATGATAATCAGATGGTTAGATAGCCCGATCACCAGCTGATATCACCCGAAAGACCTCATATAATTTTACTCGGATAACATATTATCATCATCATAATGTCGGAGTACATACGAACTGATATTATATCTGAAATGACTGTCCAGTCGATCAACAAAACGACAACAGTTGTCTGTAACCCGCTTAACGCTGTGTCCTAGATGGTGCGTGCACGCATTGCGGTGCGATATTTGCCCGCATGTGGTCTTCGCCCGCATGTGTAGTAAATTAGGTGCGTTTTTAATATGCGGGGAACGTATACGATTTTTGTATAGGCGATAGAAAATGATAGTGATATTTATTTCGGAAATACAAAAATATAATGTTTTATGTGACAACGAAAGCTTGGATAGAGATTTCCAAAATTACAAGAATTTGGAAGGAATTATGATAACATAGGAAACATATGGTTAGATAATATACAAGCCATAGTTTTTGCTATAATATTATATTGGTATATCACAAGATAACACAACGACTTATCACTTTCTATCGCCTATAAAAAAATCGTATGCGTTTCCTGCATATTAAAAACGTACCTAATTTGTGACATATGCGAAGACTGCAGTGCGGGCAAATATCTCGCCTTACGTATTTTCGGCACCACAATGTGTATACGCACTAGCTAGGACATGGCGTAATACTTTATTAATCGTTCTTTGTTAAAAGGTTTAGTGATTTAATGTACCTTTAATGCTATATATTATAGGCACCAGTAACCAGTGAGCGTTTTTCAAAAAATATACATTGTCGATATGGTTTATCAGAGGAAGAGAATGCGCATAGTGGCGGGGCTAACACCGCGGATTTTAATGATAATCGTGCATGTGATCATTTTACTTTTATTCATTATATTTCGGTATTATAGTTGCAATAACCTCTGTAATAAATAACAAGTTCGTAACTACTGGAATTTATTTAAATATTAAAATATAATATCTAATTACTCATTGTTCTACTGAATAAAAAATTTAGTTAATATACATTACAATGTTACAAATGTTACAATGTTACATATATATGAGTACTTGTGAGTTGTGACTATTTATAATATTATTATATTATATACTCGAAGTCACAATATTATAAACTTTTATTTTGCGTATACGTATTTCAACAACTAAGTTATCAACAGCCAACCGGTTAACTAAGGATTAGTTTTTGGTAAGCACTGAAGATGACAACTTAGTTGTTTAAATACGTATACACAAAATAAAAGTGTATAATTTTCTGACTTCGGGTATATAATACAATAAAACATTTAGTATGTTAATGTTATTTTTACACTGAGTGCCTGCAACTTACCATTTTTTGCAATTTCACTCTTATCTAGAAAAATTCATACTTACATTTTAAATACTTATATTTAAATAGTTATTCAAACTATGTAGGTAATTAAAATAATTGTATGAAATTTAGCTACGTTATAGTACGTTATTAGAAGAAAAACAACGTAAACGAAATATAATTGTAAGAAGAATGTTTTTAAATGCTTAATTAAAAATGCGAATTAAATAAAATATATTAATGAAATCAACATCAGTATGAAAACAAATAAATAACTTTTATTTAAATATTTTTTATGGTTGTATGGCAAGGGAGAATGATGGTATGCGTCACTTTCTTTTTTAAATATGTGGGGTACATTAGTTTACAAAAGTAAACAAATTTATTAATAATTTATCAATAATTTATATTACCTACTACAAAAGACGTAGGTACCCAGTACTAAAATAAATCTAGTATCTTATTATCTAGATAATATTTTTATTATTTTTATATGTTTTTTATTGATAATGTTTAGGTATATTAATTTAGAATTATCTTTTCTAAATCTTGATAAAATTTCCTGATCATAATGGCGTTCAAGATCATATTGCAGATAATCATCTACAAGTGTAAACGGTATAAATTTAAATCAGAAAAATGCAAATATACCCGTAACACATGTATCTACGCCCTTATATATTTTCAAAAATTTAGCAGTTTATAGGTACTTAAATTACCCGATATTACATAAAAATTATTATTAAATCCAAAATTATTATATATATATATATATATACCTATTATCTATAAATACATACACAATACACATCTTTAGTACATAAATATATTTAATTATAATCATTAGTCATTATTATGAGTTATGTTATATTGTTATGGTCAAAAAAGAAATAACATCATTGGTCAGAAAACATGTATCTTTTTAAACATTAATTATTATTACTATTGGGGCAATGACAAAATAAATAGTATTATTGTATTAATGTTTATGTGATCTGTCAATATTATCATATTTTTTGGTCTATATTTAATATTTTTATTAGCTACTTATATATACTTATATATAGCTACTTACTAACAAAATAATAATATACCTAGTACCTACCTATAATAAATATAATACAGGTATTGACATAAAAATATATTAACATAAGTTTAATTTTGGTGAATAGAAATACATTATTTAATCGATGTAGCCTATAAGTATAATTTATTTTATGATAAGTACATATTTATTTTTGTCTACAATGTAATTCTTTATAATATATGCATGGCTTTTGAATAAGTAATAACAAAACATTATATTATAAATGGTATCTATTGGATTAAAACAATTTTTGTACGACTGATTTTATTTGTAAACATTAAAATATGATAATATTAATTTAGTTTTCAACCTGTCAATGTAAAAATATTTTATATGCAACTATTTGTAGATAAAATTACATTATATTGGTGAATTTATATTAATTGATTTGTCTGTGTATCTTTATATATATATATTTTCAATTAAATATCTTATAGCTTTACATTTTTAGTTTTACAATTATTTTAATATATTTATAATATACAATTAGAAAGTAAAATAAATTGACGTTTGTATAGTGTATACATACGAGTCGTATGATACAACATAGGTACTTGTACTGGGCTGTGCATTTGAGAGAAACGCATTATAGATACTACTAAGCTACGAATTCAAGTCACCAATCAATAGCGAAATGCTGGTAAATACCTATTCAGGAAAGTTTGTAATTTATATGGCCAAGTTTACAATTGCTGAATCTGTGAAAAATAGTGTACTTTCCTTAAAACACGAATAAAATCTTAAGGCATGTTTAAAATTTAGAATGACTTTGTTGCTAGTAATCCATTTGAAAATAAATAATAATCATTAATACTAAATTAATAAATAAATAAAATATAATTTAATCTATCTCATTAATCAAACTTGTTTATTATGATCAATTAAGGCTTAGATATCGATAAGTTACACTTAGGAAAATGGCTTGAAAAATCAAAAACATCGATTAATGTATAAAATACAAAATAAGATTAATTATTTTGATTCGTATTCAATAGAAACACATTCAGTGATCATATTAGTACCACACATTTTTATTTAGGAAAAAAACTAAGAAAAATTAGGCTAAGGAAATAATAATTATGTTCAATTAAAAATCTATACAATAGGTATACTTTACCCATTATGATTTAAACATCGTATATAATATTCGATAATATGTATACTCGTCGAGTGTTAGAGTGAAACCCGTCGAGTCGGCGGCGACCGGTTTCTTACCTGCAACCTAAACATGGTCGAACAGCGCTATGTTGGCATACATAACACCAATATTTATTGACTATTGTCATACATTTATACGGTATACCGCGTTATTTTGGGTAACGCTGTATAATTTGAACCTGGGCGTAGAAGACTTTTTTTTTGGAAGAATTTTCGTCCGAAAACTGGTTTTACTCTCGTTCGGCGAGTATAGGTTACACTGCACACTCTGTTGTACACACGTAGGCATAACGAGTTTTAAAACCGTATATGATGCCGACCATACTAAAGAATAAAAGTATTTTGTGTTTTTATACCGTCACTTAAGGCGTGAAGTCAAACAACGATTGGAATGTGGAGTGTGCATGTGCGTGCGAGATATCTCATATTATGCTTGAGACAGGTGGTAGATGCAGCTCGGCTGATAGGTCATAAATATTTTTCAAAACCCTAGAGGGTCGGGTTTCTTTCGGTCAACATTCTTGATAAAAAAAAAGCTATTCGTATCTATATATATATCTCCTACAAATTTGAAGTATATATTTTCGAAAACACATGTGTATACTTTTTTTTTACTATTATTATGTTTGGTCTTAAAAATATCGATTACTATAATTTATTTTAATGTCGAAAACTCAAAGGTATTCGACAATGTCAAGTGTTAACAATAGAAAAAGTCATATAGAAAACAAACGTGCATGTTTACAAGTAAATTACTTTAATATATATGCATGGAAGAGAAATAATGGACATACTGCGATTTGAAATTTATAATATTCTTCTGTGTTGTGCCTTTATACCATATAATCTTTATGCTTATCATCGCGCATAGCTAAAACCATCTCTTTATCTACATCATATGCATATATATATAAATCGTTAGAAGTTATCAAGGAGATATATTATGTATTCTCGTATATATTAATTTATTATGTATATATATATATATATATATATACCCCCTTAATAAATTTTAACTATATATTATTTGGCCTACATCTTTCCTTTAATCTATATTTTACTTTTTATATTTTTAACGATATAGTTTTTCTTCTTCCTCTGAACATTTATAAAAATAATATGAAAATATTGTTACGAAAAAAAAAAATCCAATATTATAGCTCAATGATTATTGTTATTTTTAATTTATTTTATGTTTATGTTATGTGCTTATGTAAAAGAGTGTGTTAATTTTTTTATGCGTATGATCTCTATAAAAATATTGGATAGAATTCTCTAAAACTTTTATGTCTATAATTTTAGTGACTTAAATTACAATCAATGCAAATTGAAATTAGTTGTATATAATATATATATTTAATATTATATGTTCCTAGCTTTAATAACATTTCGAATGTTGTTCGGTAGTCCTTCGATGTATATTGTTAAGATAGTTTCTTTAAGAAAATCATGTACTGCTTTAACTTCTGCCACAGTTCTCTTGCTCGCACTGACATTACATAGTTCATAGTCCCAAAATTTTCTAACTTTTAATTTCTTTCATATTTTTATAAATATGAAAATTATGGTGTATCTTTTTGTTTAAATAGTCATATTATGAAATTTTGCAACTAAATAATATGTAGGTAAACAAACAACAAATTTTATATACCTACCAAATACAATTAATATATTTTTATAAAAATGTACAATTTTAAATAATAATTACTCATACATATTTTATATTATATAAGTTATAAGTATATAATATATAGTTAAAAAATTACTCTAAAATAATAGTTTTGACTAAAATGTTTCATGTCACAAAACGATTGTAATTACGTCATCAAAACTATTGAGTATATAATCGATTAAAATGTTCATGTAAATTATATAATTACGTCCAAATATATAATTAAATATAAAATTCTGAGACTTTACCCCTGTCGAAACGTTCCCTTAAAATTTCATGTGAGGAAATATTGCTTTATGACTATATAGTATTCGGTGCAACTCGTTTGCGCACATTCAAAATTTTTTACCTGAAAATCAACGACTCGTTTACGCACGTAAAAATATCGTTGACCTGAAAACGGACAACTCGTTTACGCACAGTAAAAATATCGTTTACCTGAAAACGGACGACTCGTTAACGCACATTTTAAATTTTATCAGAAAGATCACGACTCGTTTGCGTACAACAAAAACATATACCTACCATATACTATACTATATACTAGTAACATATACAATTTTGTACAAATAAAAGATTAAAGTAAATATTACAGTGTAAATTATCAAATACAGCAATGTTTATCTTATAATGAATATAATCGTTTGTGTAGATAAAATCATTTTGAATTTTCTTTGATAAGCTTACAGTTTCACACGTTGGTGGCTGTATTGAATCGTTACTCGTTAGTCGTTGGCTAGTACCTATAGTGCGTAAATGTATATTATTACCATGGACGTCGAAATTTCTGAAATATTTGAAACACGTAGAGGAAAACGGTGTTTTAGTATCAATAATTATAAATTTAGTGAGTTCCGTATTTTAAAAAGTGGAGATTCAGATTTCAGATGCACAAATAAAAAATGTTCTGCAAATGTTATTATTAACACACACACACACACGCACATTTTTAATCACGCCTGTTTGAAACAGACCGTCTTAAGTCTGTATAAGTGAGAAGGAAAATGTCATATAAAAAGTACATAGATATATAGATTATAGGTATATATATATTATAAAGTATAGGTACACATACATTTTGAAATTTAATATTATGTTAATAACAATTTTAAATATACATTATGTATAAAATATAAATCGAAATACCCAACCCTAACCATAGGTAGCCTATCTAAAATCTGTGTGCGCAAACGTGTTCTCTATTTAGGGTATTTCGTGACAGGTAGGTAAAATCTGTGTGCGCAATGAAGTTGTGTGTTTTTACGTTAACGAGTCATAAAAAAGGTAAATGTGCGCAAACGAGTTGTAGCCTATAGTATTGAAGTTTGAATTTAGTGCTTCTCACTAATATAGCATTTAAAAATCATTGAGTGTATACAATATTTATAATATTGATTGTACTATAATATACAACAATTAGGCCCTATAAATTATGTACCATAATATTATAATTATAAAATATATATATATTATATATTACATTTTAGACGGTTTATTTTTTAGTTAAAATTAACTATCATTGTTATGTATGTTATGTATTCAAAAATTTCGTGTATGAATTATTATTCTTGTTACATATCTCCAATAATAAGTAATAATTATTTAATAGGTACTTAAATAGTTCAATATATTTAAACAAAATAAATAATTTGTGAAATTATAATAAATTCATATATTGATCTGTGGTTTGATATTTACAATGGAAAAATTGGAAATTAATTTATATCTGTATTCTATACAAAAAAATTCTGCCCTGGGTCACATGATATAACTGTATTATAGTGTATTAAATTATTAGAATATTATAATGGAGTGGACTGTGGAACTATGCAGTGCATCCTGTTTACAATCTACTTAATAAATAATTGATGACCGTCAAGAAAGAATGAGTTCGTTTATTTTAAAATTTATATTATATTGTTATTTACGATATACCGGTTCTTGATAAATTGTTTTTTTTGTAGGCTTTTATACTTGTATAAGCCTCTAATAATAATTTATTCACGAATTATAATTATATGTTTTTATAACGTGAACGAAACTTGTTTGGTTATAATTTATACATTTATCGTATACATCTGCATAATAACATATTGGTTAGATAATAAAATATATACCTTATTTCTCTTGTGATTTAAATATACATACGTATTTTTTTATATATAGCTAATATTATGTAATAACAACAACAAAAAAACATAGTTATACAAAAGTGTAATATTTTTGTTTGCCTCTAATCTACATAATACCATTAATATCTGTCTGAAGATTCTAAACATGTTTAAAACTTGCTTCTATATGATATAATATAAATATACATGAATATTGAGATATTAAATTTTTAAATATTTAAATAAAACTGTATTATTATATAGGTACAATGTCATAACTTATAAATGAACCTTGGAGAATCTTTTAATGTTTGGTCAAGTTTATACATTGACTACTATCACTGTGGTCTGTGGATTGTACACCCCATTAAATATAAAATATCAGATAACATATAATATTATAAAAATGTGTAGGTATAACGTTTTTTCACATTTTATTTTTTTATATTCCATATAATATAAAATAATTACTGTATAATTAGTACTATACAGTTTATCTACGGTTCCTGTCGACCTATGTATATTTTGTGTACCTAAGTTTTGGGCAATACCAAGTGAAACTATTATTATTTATGATATATTTGTCGAGTTTATTATTTCAAAACGTGTATATTCATATAGACAGACGTCCTTGGTTTTATGACCGACAGACATAAAATGGCGTCAGGCGTAAATGTGTTGTGCCAAATACTGACCCTTAATACCCATTATAGAGGTCTTGTATTCTAGCAGCTGCCCTTTAAAATGATCAAGACATTTTTATTTCTATAGAACCATCTGGAAACATAATACAGACCTCGAATTTTACAAAAGACTATAATATATATAGGTACTATGTGTATATACTTATGTGTGTGTGTGTGTGCGTGTGTGTGTATGTATGTAGTCCGTGTATTTAGTTTTTATCACAATCGGATACTTATTTTCACAATTCCATTTATAATAATTTTGAATCTAGGAAAAAAATCTAAGGGAAAAAATCTTTACCAAAATAATATTTAGTCTATGTGATCTAACCAATGACGGTTATACATGATGTTCAAAGGGGGAGGGCGAAAACAGTGTCCTAATTTCGGTTTTTGGAAGGGGGGGGCAAAAGTTTTAACCAAATAACTGGAAAAAAAAGTCGGTAATATTTTTTTCAAGTAATAAGGAAATAAAGTTATAGGTATATATATATGAGTTAAGTATACTTAAGTATATATGCTGAGTGTTTTGACTCGAAAAATTTCAATTTTCAATATTTTTTTTGTAATGTACCTATGTATTTTAACAGGTTGTGAATGATAATTAAGTCAAATTTTTCAACGACTAATTTTAAAGTTAACCTACTTAAGTTTACCATTTATATTGAGCCACGGCCACCCATGGCAATTGAACGGCCAATATTGCAATATTTTTGGTTATCTATTAATATTTTTTTTTTAATATTATGCGTTAAATAATATGCATAATTTATAAAATCATTTTTAATTAACTAATAAGTAATAACTTATTTGTTTTATAACTATTAATAAAACTTATTTTTAGTATGAATAATTTCAAATAAAGAGCCAGTTCTGTTGTAAATATAAATATAGTACAGGAAGTATACCCATAATACGGTAGACAGAATTCGGATTTTCTCAATATACTGATGTTTGTTGGAAACCAAAAGTATAATAAATTAATAACTATGTTATTGATAGCATCTATCGATCAATCTTAATATTGTTTTACGCGTACATCCATCGTGCACCGTGTATTAATTGTGTATTGACATAATCAACGTATAGTAAACATAATTAAAACGAAAAATATGTTTAAAGAAATTCTAAAAATTTAGTATCAAAACATAAAATTCGAAAATTTACAGATACGGTGTGTCTCAGTATGTTATCACTTATCTAGTATAAAATTCGTATTTCGTATTGTGCTTTAGTGTGTTCTGAAAATGTTAATAGATTAATAGGTATAGTTATTTGTTGTTATAATTCGTATACAGTATTTTTTTTAATGTGCACCCACAAGCCACTATTGAAAATGTATTAATTGCATCAATTAATAATATAACGGTCAAATTATGGTGATATATTAATATATCAAAATGGGTACCTATTTAAATTCCTTACCAATTTTATACTTAGACTACCTATATAATGGTCTATAGAGTTAAAAAGTACATTGAGATTTAAGAACAATAATTAATATTTAGATATTCGAAAGAATTAAAATAATAATATATTAATGCCGGGTTGCACTAGCTTCACGGTATCTATTGGCAAATTATTTTAACTTTTGTTAAATTTACGATTGTTGTTTTATGTTCAGGCTATTACCAGTATACTGGATATCAAATAAATCGGATTAGTAGTAGGAGTTAATATTATTATCATATAGGGTCTTATCAATGACAAACTGATGATAAATCGTTATTCATTTCTGTCACATTTATCACAATAACGCAAAACATTAAAAATGAAATTTAACTATACATACATTTTTACACAGTGATAAATGGTCCTGTAATTTAACTCATGATAAAGTACTTTTTTAACAACAGATAAAATTTAAAACATGGTTTATGCAACAGAATTTATTTTAACTACAGTTTAACGAATTTATTTCTGTGTACATATTTGGTGCGACCCAGCAAAAGTCTTTAAAGTGTCCGGTTGCATACAACTTTAAGCAGACTGTTATCTCATCTAATCGCTTGTTAAAATAAAAGCGTTACATAAATGTTTGTTAAATTTTTAATAAATTGTCAGATACCAGTTTAACAGTTCGCTTATTAATCACCCGATTTCAGGTGATTAAAATTTAACAGCATGTTAAATTTGATTATATTATGAATTATATTTTTCCAATATTTGTAATAACAACGTAAGTACTAAGTGGATATACTTAAATACTTTAATTTTACATTTACATTTTTGTTCATTTTTACTATTTAAGTTATGTACTTATCTATATATAATATACGTAATGCAGTGTAATAGTATTATAATACCTCCTGTGGTAATCTGTTAAAAGTTCTGTTAGTTTTTGCAACAGATACATGACATGTATTATATACATTATAATATTGTATGTAATATTGTTTAACACGTGGTTTAACGATATGTTAGATTACAACGAAGCTTTAACCGACGGGCTGTTAAAAGTTCAATTATCTCATTTGTATGCAACTTGGCATTAGTGATTAAATATTTAGGTCTTAGATAGTTATGTATAGTCTGTGCGATGTTGAATTTAAATACATATTTTATAATAAAGTATTTTTTACAAGACTATACATAACATGATAATATATTTATATATATATATATATATATTGTATGTATAAATAGGCATTCTTGAAACTTTTTTTCGTTTGGCAGGAGAATTAAGAAGGAACGGCACTTATATTTTCTCAGAATTTATATATTCAGTAGATATTTCAATATGACTATATATATATTATTATCTCTAATCTTTATATTATTGTACAAAAATTTTTTCGTGTACAATAGTTTGGGTAATAAAATTAATGACATGTAGTATACAAAAACGAGGGTGCGTCGTGCGTGACTGCACGAGACCTATTGAAAAAACAGGTTTGGGATATTGTGTATATCTTATATTAATATAATAGGCGTAGGAATGCCGACATATGTACGCAGCCTGCTGACGGCTCGACTGGTAGACCTATGTATTTCGGAAAACCATGGGGGGCTTTCAGTTTTTTTGGTCGACAGAACCTATTTGCTGCATATAATAATATATCATATTTGTTTGAAGTTTTTGTGTTGTATTTCAGAACGTATATTTTTCTCTCTCTATCTAATTTTGTAAACGATGAAATGGACGAGAAGTGCATTATTTCTGAAAAGCATCAGATAGGCACCATTTAAAATGCTTTATACATCCGAACTCATATTAATTTATCGTTGTGTGAGAAATAAACCATTATCAATGTGACTGTCTGCAAACACACGAATAAGCACAAGTCATTATACAGAAACGTAAAAGTATCAATATAAATTGCTTTTCATTATTTGCTATATACATATTATATATGTTATAATTAGGGTTTGGACGTTTATGATTTTGTATGCTTTGAGATATGCATTGTTAGATAAAAATTCGTTTCATAGTGCCTATATATTCAAAATATTAAAATTTTATTCTACATATATTTGTATATTTTCCGATTTTTATTTATAATTGCATAATTTTTTTTTTCTATTTATAATATATATATATTTAAAAAATTTTGATACAAAATTTCAAAAAATAAACCTGTCATTTTATATTTTATTAACTGGATCTAAATCTAAGTTTGATTATTTGTATTTTATATAAATTAATATACTAATTATCGCTTGTTCACTGTCGAGAATTTGATACTTATTGGTAAACGGAGTACCTACTTGAATGGAATGTAAGTTAAATGTTTCAATTTTAATGTACTTATGGTACGTATCATATCGTATCATATTTCATAATAATTTTTTATTGATATAGTAATAATCATAAATTGTAATTTTTTTTTTTTTAAACCATTTATAAATAAATTTATTTTAATTTATTGTATAGTTTGTGTCCATATTTCTTTATTATTAATGCATATTTTTCATTTTTATCACATAAATGAATATACATTTATTTATATTTTAGTATATGAACATTCTAACCCTAGTTATAATATTCATAATATTCGTAAGATATAAATATTAAATAAAATATTAAAATATTTTTCTGTTTATTCATAAAAAGTAGGCTAGAGCTCCGTAGCCGGAGTGAATTATTTGTATGCGTGACGCGGATGCGTTCTCTCCTGGCGCGGAGTATAGTATTCTTTAAATTTGTATACTTTACAAATTTAGTATACATTATAAACTAGGTACCTACCTAGGTACCTATAACATATTAAAAATAAAAAAATTACATTTAGGTACTTATTTTAAACAAAAGTATAATAATTTATCCATTGGTCCATCCAATGTTGATTGATTGCACAGCTACAATTCTGTATGTTTGGTTGAAAACTGTAGGTAGTAAACTATTTTAATTTATAATCAGAGTTCATATCTACAATATACAATTGAATAAAATAGTTTTGATTCTTAATATTTATTATTAAAAAATGTATAAAAAGCTTATTTAGTTATACTTACACTTTGTGTCAAGACATTTTACTGCATTTTGTTTTGTTAATCTTGAACCAACAGTTTACAATGTACTTTTTGTTTTTTTGATTGAATTACGTTAGACTCGTTAGAGGCAATGTGAATCTGGATGTCCACCTTTTTTGACATTTTCTTATAGATAATTCGAAATGGAAGCTTAAATCCACTAATAAACTTTTGTGGTGACACACATACTCAAATAATTTATCATAAAATGTTAAAATCAAATAGTTTAAACATATAAATAATTTAGTAACCATGATGTTTGTGTTGGTAAATACCTAAATTATAGATTTACGGTTTTAAACTTTTAATAAATACCAATTCAATTTTCAATCACATATTATTAAAATATTATTAACTAGTAATTACAAAAAACGATCATTAATTCCGTAAAAATAAAAGCATATTTTAACATGGGAAAATCGTATTTGTCATGCGTTTTAACTTTATTTTGATAAATATCTGATATAATAATATAATATTATCATGTTACTATATTTGGCGGTCCAAAAATTTGTTGTTGGTTATGTGTGATGAAAATTATTTCTTGGAAAAGAATAAAATGATATCGGCTATGTTTGTATAATTAATTGAGAGAAAAATAATCCAATTTTTACAAACTTTAAAAATTGTTTAAAAATAATTGACTCAACATTAGTATAAACTTTTGACATCAAAATTTTTTTAAAAATTAGAACTACAAAATGGCTATCTTAATTTTAATTTCTTTTTTTTTAATAAAATTTTACATTTTTTATTTTGAATTTCTTAACACTAAAATTTAATTTAAAAATATTTAAGTTATAGCGCCAGGCTGTAATAATAATTTAAAAAAAAAAGTAACTTAAAAATATTCAATAGAAAAAAAGTTATTGCATTTGTTAAATAGTCCAGTTACACCTGTATATATAAATAATTTTTTGGACATAGGTACTAAATTGAAAAATGTACTACCTTTCTGATGCCCTCAGCCCAATAAAAAAAATATAAAAATATTCTATATGTTAGAAATGAAACACTAACGATAGTTACAATAGTTTAAGTCCGTACGAACGTAGTACAAGCAAATATAATAAAAATGCAAACAATTCCCAAGGAGGGGAGTCATGCTCTCTTCATTTGAAAGGTCAATTATTCGAAAACAGTAACCGTATACACAGAAGTAAAATACGGTATGATCCAGTGTAATAGTAGCGTATGACTAAAATTTTAATTTTCGATGTAGAGGAATAATTATTTTATTATTATTATTATATTATTATTTTTATTGGAAAATAATGAATTTACAAGAAATTTTGTTGTAACGTTTTTTAAAGAAAACATTATATATATCTATAATATCAAATCTATAATATATATATATATAAAAATATATCTATAATATAAAATCAATATATCTAAAATAAATAAAATTACCCTTATTGGCTATTTTTCAACCATTTAATGGTACGGAAAGGAGGCCGAGTCACTATCATCAAAATTAGAGATATTTGCATGTTTTTTTCCGATTCAAACACTAAAGCAATATCATCTGCAAATTGTATACTGTGGATCTTTTTCCATTTATGCTTATTCCTTTAGAGTTTCTCTTATACTTGTCTATGATTAATTGCAATAAAAAATTTGTTAATTATCATTGCAATTGTATTTGTTATTTTGCTATTTTGCTATTATTATTTTTATAAATACATAAAATATTTCCGTTATAAAAGGTAGTTTTTCAGAAATCGCTAAGTAAACTACTGGAATTTCCTCTTTAAAGTACCAACTATAGAACCGATCTTATATCAAAAGAGTAAACACATAATAAATCTGTGTACTAATTGTAGGGCCCGGACACTCTTTAAAAATTAACACTGTTATCACAAAAAAGCGTGGTAGCCATCTTCTTATTTAGCAATTGTTATGGTCATGTTATATAAGCTAACATAATATTTCAATTCGAAATGACGAAATATTATGTATTACTATTTTACGTGATCGTGACATGATCATGACAGTGTCATTAAGAGATTATTCATATTACTTCTTGATAAAGGTACTTCAATATTTTGCTGAGCCGATAATCTATGTCCGAATAATGGCCGTTTTATATCATTTTGGTTTAAAGAAAGTTCATTTTGTTGTTTAGTTAAATTTTTTTGACTTTTTGGTGAATCTTCCAAAATTTCTGATACTTCCTTTAAAATATCATTAATATTTTTTTCGGGTATTGGAGATCTGTGATTTTTAGATTGAATGTGAGATAAACCATTTACCTGGTCTTTAATATTTTTTAAACTATTTGTACATGTATCATTAGGTTTATGAAGAATTTGTCTGTCCTGATAAGTAGATAGCACATTATTTATAACTAAATGGTCATTTTCAACATTTAACGAATCTTTTGGTATAATATTATAAGATTCATAATTATTTTTTAATAGGTTAGAAGCCGTAACTATTTTGGGTAGTTGTATATTTGCTACAGACGTAGTTTGATAATATAAAGATTCCTTGAATTTATGATTAGATAAATCATTATGTTTCTCTGGCGAGTGCTCTTCTATTTTAGGTATACCAATATGTTCGGAATTATCAATAGTTGTATTTTCTATAATCTG
>JAIPRL010002789.1:0-54487 GCA_025469235.1 Pemphigus obesinymphae | reverse complement strand
CTGCCTTATAAAATTTACCTTTTAACCTAATAGGGATTCTTTTATCACACAGAATACCTGACGCTTCTCTCCACTTCGTCCATCCACACTTAATCCTGTGTTTCATATCCTCTTCGAAACCCCCATCATCTTTCTGTACAACGGACCCTAAATACTTGAACCTCTCCACTTCTCTCACCACATCCCCACTTAACTTTATTTCCAGCCTTTCCCTATTCCCTCTGTGTTCATTTTCACCAAAATCATACTCTATATATTCTGTTTTACTCCCACTAATCCTTAGTCCTTTACTTTCCAGAGCTTCCCTCCACTCTTCAAGTCTACCATTCACCTCCTCAGGACTTTCTCTTATCAGTACTATATCATCCGCAAACAACATGCACCATGGTACCTCCCCCTGTATATCCTTTGTTATCTCATCCATTACCAGGGAAAACAAGTAAGGACTCAAAGCTGAACCCTGATGTACCCCCCACTCTGACCCTAAAATCCTCAGTTTCTCCATACAGACTTCTCACTCTTGTACTCGCCCCTTCATACATATCTTCAATTATGTTCACATACCCCTTTGATAATCCATTCTTCATTAATGCCCACTTTAAGAGCAATGAGCTTATTACTGTTTATTTTTATAGCTTATTATAATATTTATATTATTATCTACTTTAAAATAATTCTACGATTTTCATGTGCATGTGGAAATTTATTGACTATATATCATCAATATCAATTGATTTTGTTTCTCGTTTTTTCGATTGATATGATGCTCAAACTTATGAAATTAGTGTTTAGTAAACTATTTCTCATGTAATTTTTTACACGCTTCATACATGAAAATGTTCGTTCATATGCAGCTGATGACACAGGTACCTATTGTAATAGCAATGGAGCGTAGTTTACATGTTTCTGGAAATGCTATTTCATATTCCTTAAGAAAATTATGAAATAGGAAAACATCTTCAATTTTTATGTTTTTAATATTTTCATAACAGTTTATGGACTTGTGTAATATTTTTAATTCGGATTTTAGACATTCTACGTAGGTATATAAATTATATATATATAGGTATGTATATATTTTCGTATTTTCTACGATTTTAGACATTCCGGTAATTATATCAGAATTATCACCAAATCTCTTGTCCAAAATACAATAAAATATTCCAGATCTAAATTAATTTTCTTCTATTGGTATTTGTTTTCCCGTAGTACTATTTTCACATATTCGTACATATTCGTCATTCAATGTCAAACAAGTAGGTATGCTCTATATCCATCGATCAATAATTTAACTAATAATCTTTATTTAACTGCAATTATGTAATGAATGATTTTAGAATGATTTTAATACAATTTGTTTAAGTTTTTGCAGTCTTGATCAGTTTATATTTATTTACATAAACATATTTAAAGTATAATAACAAATACTTACTCGTATATATTAATAAATAACAGTAAAATAATAAAATAAGTATATTTATATAGAACCAAATTAAGCGTTTACCTCGATGAATATACATAGATGAGTGCAGCGAAGAAAAACAGCAATGCCAGTGTCCACGGATGTTGTTTATACTCCTATTTTAATAATTATTATAATATTCATTATTAATGTATATAAACATTTTATATAAAATGGTTAATAGATATTATAATTTTTTATTGGGTTGAAAGCGATTTATTATTCTAAGGAGTTTAGTATTTATAAATTATTATGATACATCCTTATGTGCAAATGCACAAGTCATCGACAGTCTGCTCAAAAACATTTTTGGCTATGTAAAGTGAAAAATCATGGTAAATATGCATACTTTAAATAGTTTAACTGTATTTGAAAACAAATTTAAACTCATAAATGTTTATTTAAGATTTTACGTGAAAAATATAGTTTGAATTAATTTATTATATTGTAATTCGTTAAAAGATAATTTCATTTTTTTTTAATTAATCATTTAATTTAAACTGTTATTCCTGCAAAACATAGAATAAAAATAAATGAAGTCAAATTCATTTTCAAAATTTAATTAGGACCAACTATTGGAAATATGCTCATTATTACCATATTGGTCTAAATACACATAGGATATATTCATTTTCAACCATCAAAACAGTTTTGTATACTAATGTTAAACTGCAAGAAAGCAATTAAAACGTAAAGTGTATAAATGTATAATGTACCAACATCCAGTAGGTAGGTAGCCTATATAGTTAACGCGTCTTAAAAAAAATGAAAAAAAAAAACAATAGACACACGAAACAACATTCTTCGTTGTAATATATACAGATGTTTTAATTATACAATTATATTTATTTTATTTTTCTGCGAAATTTCGACTAGAACACTTTAATTCATATTTTGGTATGTATTGTATACCTAAATTTAGTCAGGGTGATAAATGTAAACGGGTTATTTTTCGATTTTATATAATTTATAAGGAATAACTAAACCGTGAAGCAAAAAAAAACTGATTATTACTTATTTCCTTATAGTTTAAAAAAATAATTGTTTAAAAATATTGTGTATATTTAGTAAAAGGTTCAAGCAATACGTCCAAAAATGTTTAAATCTAACGCGTGTTAATATATTTAATATTAGTATAATGTTTGGTTAAATTAATCAAAACATATAGTTTAAATATTTTATTAAATTGATAGAATTAATTCCAAACAATCATAAGTTTAAAAATAGTCATACATTCGCTTTTTCATTAGAAATTTGAATGCCTGGGGTCCTGTCGCAAAGCCCGCAATACAATAATGATCGTGTGCTAAGGTATGACGTGGTACCTACGTCATATCCATATGATTATCTTCACTTATCTACACCTAGTTACTGCGCGTTTTTATAATATTATAAATATTAATTATGCTCTAAGTGTTTACGTGGTTAATTGTATTAAATTAATTAAGGCTGATTTATTCGTTTTATTACTATAATATATTTATATATTGAACGATCTTCAAATATTGGATAACATTATGTAGGTACCTATACAAAAATTCAAAGGTTCATCATTTTTTAATTATATATTATTAAACAGTTAGGTATGTATGATATATGCTGCTTTCATACAATATCTAATAGATACCTATATCTTCTATGATTTAAAATTATATATTTGTGTTTTTGTTAGATTATACATTTTTGACTTGTACAATAAATATACAATTAGATAATAGATAGGTACCTAACTATATATAAATTGTATTATTTTTCATAGAATTTCATTAATTAATTACCTATATTTTTAGTTAGCAATACTATTGGCAAAACAAATTAACGATACACATTCTGGTGGAGAATAACTGAACCAATTCCTATTCGGGATGAATATTATATGTATACATTGAGAATATTTCTATTATAAAGCTAATATTTACAAATTTAACATAAGTTAATAATGTTTTTTTGTGTATTGATTTTTAATATTTCCCATTGCATTTTAATTCTACAAAAACATTTTACGTATTAATATATTTATATACTTAAGAGGAAAAAATGCGTATTTAATAACAATTTTTAAATAGTTGTTGATTAGTAAATATTTGAAAATAAAAACTCTTGTTGAATTTTAATAAAACTCAATACAAAAATATTTTATTATCAAAGCATTTATATCCATTTATTCATTCTAATAACATAAATTAATTTGACATTTAAATAACAAAAATTAAACCAATAAAATTATTAACTTTAATTTTTACATGAAATATTTTGGTATAAATCTGCTTTACCAGCCACTCTATTTTATATTTATTTTTTATGTTTGACCATTGATTATATATAGTACTATATATAATCAATGGTTTGACGTAATAATACTCTAATCCTAATACATTTATTTGAAAATATTACAATCAGAAAAAATTGGCCGTTTTTGTTATTTTATTTTATTACGAATTGAAATTAGTGAGTTGGGCATATTTTCGTATAGGTACCGTGCGCTATATGACTTAAATTTTCTTTCGCAACTTATACCTAGGTATTTTAAATATTTTAACAAGTTAATAGCGTTGAAAAAGTCAGAATTTGTCAGCCGGACTTCGTTTCGAAGTTCACCTATTTGGCATTTATGTTGGGCCGAAGCCCAATATTTCTTCGCCTTTAAAGAAAACAATATTATGCATAAAGTACCTAATATACGTAATGTGAATTTACATAATATTATATTATAGTAAATAAAGCCATTATTGACGTAAAGTATAACTATTAAGTAGTAACCTATATATTTTGCAGTTATAAACGTGTACTAAATAAAACTTATTTTTGATATGAACAACTTTAAATATATAGCCGGCCGCCGGCGGAAGTGTTGTGTACTGCCAAGTATACAGTCCCGAATCGGTGCAGCGGGGAACCCTCAACACCGTAGTGACCGGCAGCACTCTGGTGTTAATTATTGGTTTTCCCAATATAATAATAGTATATTATACATACCTATAGGCATGACAAAATAGATCTATTTTGTCATGCCCATGGCTAAATATATATTATTATATTATATATATTATAATAAATATATATATTTAGCCATGGTCATGCCTATAGGTTTAATAATTTACAAATGATAAACATTCCAATTTTTATATAATATCAGATATTTGAAAATCGTTCAATATAGGTATCAAACATAAATAAATGGGTCATAATTAATTTAGTATACGATAAAATATTTACTAACACGTAAAAACTAGCTAACTATCAATATAGGTACCTACCAAACGAGAAGTACATATAAATTAATACATTATCAGTGTAATAATTTGGTTGAAAAAACTAAAAAGTATTGTTACTAGAACTATAATTATATAGTTGAATATACTTTCCAAGTTTGTGTACAATTATATATCAAATCTAATAATTAGGTTGATACAACTTTACTATACCTACCTATTTTTCTGGGACAATTTACAGATAAAAATTTTTAACAGTATTATATAGTTCAAATAAACAAAACTACATAAACTATATACATTTAGTACTTACGTCTAACCATGTTATAAGATTATCTATATTTCAATACATTTGAGTGGTTCGGAGCGTTAAATATTTTATAGCTGCCTATATTAATATTATTCTACTGTATTATCTCATATTTACTTATAAATAATAATAAAAATACGCCATTAGTTACAACTTATTTTAATAGGTACCTATATTGAAATTTAAAAAAATAGTATAGACATGATTTTTTTTGTACATAAATACTTAGGTACCTACTTTGGTTTTCCACATTATTGCATCGAAACAGGATAAGTCATTTTTTGCTCAGATATTCAAAGTTTCCATTATACCCGAAAAAATGAATTAAATCATGAAGTTTTTGTTTGGCACTGAAAATAACAAAATTATTGTTGAATTATGTGTACGTATAATTAAAAGTTAATTATTTTATGTTAATATTTATTTATAATAATTGATATTATATAATATAAATGGATACTAGATACTCACAATTTTTAACCAAAAGTAATGATCGGATAATTTATAAATGAGTAAAAAATTGTTATTTTTATTGAATAAGTTATATTAATGAACAAATCCATAGAATTTCTGAAATATATTCAACGTTTAGATTGTCGACGATCATTTATAATATTGATAGATATCCAAAGACATAATATTATGTTCTATCCCATAAAGTAACTACACCATAGACATTGTAATTTTATATTTTATTAGGTAGGTATCTACATTTTATATCATACGTATAGGTATATTCACAAATTATAAAGACAGCCTTCGAAATTTATTCAACATTTGATAGGTACATTTTTTATGTAAACTAGTTCTTATGAAAAAACTTTTAATGACATAGTTATTAAAATAAATAAGTATAGTTTTGAATACATAAGAAATTATATCACAAATAATTTAAATGGAAACATATTGAATTTGATCTGTGATTTTTCATTGGATAAAGGATAATATGCGTAGTAAAACAAAACTTTTCTAAAGTAGGAATCCCTAATTTTGATACAATATTATTACCTACATTTTTAATCATTTTTATGTATAAGCCATTTTTAGTTTAAACCTAAAATTGACGAGTCACATCTATTTCTTCGTTTACTTCTTCTTCTCCTTCGCCCTCGCTCCCAACTATATGGGGTCGACCATCCAAGTCCTCAACTTTCACTGAACTCTATCTCCCGTATCCTCTACTGACTTCAGTTCCTCTACACAAATTCCTTACTCTTTTACTTGTCCTTTCATATATGTCCTCAATTACGTTCACGTACAAATTTAGTAACCTTTTCTTCATTAATATCCATTTCAATATTTATCTAGAAACCCTATCATACCTTCTATAGATTAATAAATACTATACACAACTTCCTCTTCTTTTCTCTGTACTTCTCTCCATCTCCTTGGGTTTCTGCCCTATCTTATTATCTCTCTTTTTCGTTGATATTATCTTTTTTACTTCTTTAGCCTATTGCAATGTTTACGTATCTTCTGTCATACTACCCCCCTACATTCACATGTCTTATTTAATTAAATTATGTGTTATATACCCTGTGACGAGTCTGTATTTAAGTATTGATGTCTGACCCACTGATTCACAGAGTAGGTATAGGTACCCTATTATATTATAGCTTTTATATTTCATAGTAATGAATTTAAAACCATCGGACTTCTGTAGTATTTTTCCCAATTTTAATTAAATTTATATTGATACACATTCCGGTGATCTTTTAAGTTGGGCGGGCATTAGATTGGATCAGGCCGGTTCGGAAAAGTTGTTCAGCCGTGCACATAAACGTATGGCACGCGTCGTCACTATTTACCGTCCTTTCGGAATGTATTGTCTTTATTTACTCTTTAATTACCTAATTTATTCTTCATTTAGCTATAACTCAACGGTATTCCATAATATAATTAACATTTAAGAATCTAATAAAAAAGCTCAGTGTTATTTTACTTTTTAGATATTGATAACTTTCAAATATAGTAAATGATTTATTTTTTTAATCTATAATCTATAATTTATTTATTTTTCATGTAATTATCAATAATTTAACTAATTTGTATGATTTCATTGTAATAATACAATGAATAATTTAGACGGTAAAATTTTTCATTTTGTTTGAATTCTTGCAGTCTTGATCGGTTTACATTTATTTACTTAAACATATAGTAGGTATATAATAGGCAAGTTGGCGCACCTTACATAAAATATAAATGAAAAAAAATTACACCCAAAACATTCTTCATTGTAAAATAGAGATGTATCAATTTTACAATTATGACTATTTTATTTTTCTATGAACTTCGTATTTCGACACTAATCCCTTTTTCGGTAGGTATAGTCAATGTAATTAAGATGATAAATTTAAACGAGTCATTTTTCGATTCTTTCAATAAACCTACATATAAGGAATAACTAAACCAAGATTTTTTTTAAAAAAAAAACTTATAATTTTCTCATAGTTTAGAAAATTGTTCAAAAATATATTGTTTTTTTTAGTAGGTATGGTTATTAAAGCATACTTACCTATTCCAATAATAGTGTGAATTCAAAAACATGTTCACAAAACGGTTTCACATATTATTATAGATATAATCATTGATTATAATATATTATTGTATTAATTGTGCTGTAATACTCTCAGTTTTGCAGTCTGCTGGACAGTTTTATTGGGTAATTCTGTGTTGGTCCATTTAGGTACTTACACCTTAAATATTTGGTACAGTTCTAAATGTTGTGTAGTGGCTTATTATTATTATAACGTTAACATTAACATTATATTATTATTATGTATACACATTACACACTGGTATACGTGACCACGGGAACGAGTAGTTGGAATTCGTTGATCCAGTGGGTCCCACCCTCGGTTGTTGGCCGGTTAGGTTCCCCTGGTCACAGACAACGGACAGTTGGGTCGAGGACGCCAATCATGCAGAACCTCTTTTTATACATAGTGTACCTATCATAATTCCTTCTTTTATCGTTTTAAACATAATAAATAATCTTTTATTTCAAATTTGTGTTTTTTAATTAACGTAATATTATTTCCTCGCTAACCGATATGACGTCGACACATCATAAATAATAGTTCAATGATGTACAAATAATGTCCATTTACAAGGCGACGATCTAATTTTAAAGTTTTTTTTTAGAGTTTTTTTTATGGAAAGTTCCAAAAGTCTAAGTATTATTTATTTTTCATGTTTTATTAATTTAAATTGTTCGTTAAACATTTTTTACATATATTTGTAATTACGTCGATCAAGATATTTAACGGCACTTTTAATCCTTGAATTGGTGGTCCATTTACATTGAACATTTTAAATGTTAGTAATAACTGATTTTGATCATTTAAATTTTCGAAGTAATGAGATTTTTTTCACATTCATTAGAATTAAAATGGTTTAAACATTTGAATGCCAAATATCAGTGCATTTTTTAAGGAATTTTCACTGGGCGACAATTAAAATATACTTATACACTACTACACTAGGGTGACCACCATACGTCCCGTTTTTGAGGATTGCGCTCCGTGTTGTCCCGAAAAACTTTAAACAGTTAAATTTTTGACCAGCTTTTGGAAGTGTGGTCCCGTTTTTGTTATCTACCATTTTTCTAAAAAAATTTGTTAGAAAATTGTCGATGACCTTTTTTTCAACATTTTCAAACCGATTTATGAAAATGTTGGTAGAAAATTATTACGATATTCACTAGTTTTTATTGTTTTCCCGTTTTTTAATTTTCAAATTATGGTCACCCTATACTATACACTTATCAGATCGGGACTTTATACTTGTACCTCATTGTTATTAAAAATAAATATAATTAATGGAAAAACTATGGAAGGGTATAGTTATTACTAATAACTAATAAGTTATAATATATAATATACCTAATATACAAAAGAAGATTATAGTTTTACCTATTCGTAATTAAATTAATATTATTTTCTTAATCAATTTTTGAAAATATTGACAACCTTTAATGTTAATTTAATACTAATATTCGTATAAATAAACAAGTAACCAAAAATAAAATGTAGTTTTAAATTTAATTTTTGTTTCAATTATTATAAATAAGTAAGAATATAATATATTTTACAAATAATATTATTATTTGTATAAAAAACGTTTAATTAATTAATGAAAGTTTTTTGATCTTTGTATGTTTATAATGATACAGACGTTTTTCTGTCACATACCAATAATTACTTCATCGCACAAAACTTCACTTTATTTTAATTTCAGAAATACTTTATATATTATACCACTCACTCTCTTACAGATATAATTATGTCATTTTAGGATTGTATACATTTAATAATTTGTAGATGTAATAACACTTGATTAATCATCAACAGGTCCATTATTAAAAAATGACTGTGCATCTATAGGTACAATGTCAATATTGAAAAAGTATTACTATATCTTCTGCACAATTACAACTTTTCTAATACTTCATTAAGCTATAAGAACAAATAGTACCGAAACCACAATGAAAAGTGCATGCAGTTGGATTTTTATTATAGCCGTTCTTCTGTCGAATTACGGAAAACAGATTTTCTAATGAAAAAAAAATAAAAAGTATTTTTTATTTGGTAGATTTTGTTTTATTAATAACTTTTCTGATTCATATAGATTTATAAGAGCTATGTTATTGTTCATTTAATTCCAATAAAACATGGTGGTATACTTGATTTTTTTTTTTAATTAACTTTAACAGCGTTTTCAAAAAGTGTAAAAGTATTTTTTTAATTTTTTAATACTTGAGAATTATGTTGGCTCATAGGGCGTCTATTCGAATTTGCATCGTACAAGTTTTTGCTATTAACAGAATCGAACATATCATTTATTGTTTCAAAAAATTGTGCTGTGTGTAGTGCTTTGTTAGATTTTAAATCGCCTGTAGCAACACAAAGTCTTAAGTCTTTAGTCTGGTTGTGTCCATTAAAATCTGCATATGTATAAGACAACGTAAAGGTAAGTGGAGGTTTTATATTATTTACATATTTGTAGTTATGTTTGTAGATATTTACATTTGCGATTCAATAATAATTTATTATATATATATAGGTATATTAACAACACAAAATAAAAATCATTATAAATATATCTAAAAATAAATACCTACAATATAATAAACATATTTATACTTTTTATACATTTTTAATTAAATACCTACACACACTTAGGTAGGTATAGTAAACAATTTTAATATAAAGTTTCTCATGAAGATCTGACAAATGCAATAAATTATGTTCTGTTGTACATTTTTAAGTTTTTTTTTACAATAATTATTAGAAATCTGCGCTATAATTCTTATATTTTATATATATATATTTTTTTTTACAACTTATAATAAAAATTTTAATTTTTTCATATAATCCAAGATAGCCATTTTATAAATAAATTTAAAAAAAATGATTGGTGTTTAAAACTATTAATTAGGTTATACCATTAATTTTTAAACAATTATTAAAGTTTGTTAACGAGACACTGTTTATACTTTGTATATATATATATATATGTTTTTTCTTCATATATTTATTTATTTATTTAATTAATTAAAATATGTTTTTGTCATTCAATAGGTACAAATACAAGAAGATGGCAGTTTACACAATACCTACATTAAGTACTTATATTGGCTTTTACATCAAATATACATGGTTTTATCATATCATTGTAGTGGGCTTAAACTTAATGTAACATCGTTTAGTAGCTTAAAGGTCGGATATTGTGAAGCACCACCATAACCAAAAACAAAAGGAATACCCAGAAAAAAACTTCTCCAAAGGATTGACATTTGTAAAAGTAATTATAAATCGTGCTTAATTTCGGTAAGTTATTTAATAATCAGGATACACAGTTATTAAGGCTGTAGAAGCCATTTACCTACTGAAATGCAGACCTGTTAATGTTTATTTTGCTAAACAGACTGCATGCTATAATGAATTGCCAGTATCCTATAATAATAAAACTTATTTTATGGCCCCAAAAACCAATATTTTACAATCTTATGGAAGTCAAATAGATTGTAATGAGTTCCTACCAGCTGCATTTCGATTGGATTCAGAATGGTATGGAATAGCTCAAGTTGATAGCAGGAATTTACTCTCAGGACACTATGGAAGCATTACAAAAACATATATTACTAGGTAAAGAAATTCAAGTGACCCAAAAAAATATTCCCAGACAATCCATGCTTATGTCAACCAAGGATTGCGATTACAAAGTTTAGTAGATGAAGATACAATTGGAAACATAGTTGAAAACAGATAACAAAAGATGTGGGGTCGATTTACAATTTTTGGTACCATTGCATCAGGATTTCTAGGTATATATTCTGGAATACAATTTTCATTACAATTACCACTGGACTTAATATATCAAACTTTTGGATAGAGTATTGAATTAATAGCTGGTTTATTCTCAGGAATAACACACTATATTATGCATAATGTACATATAAGAAATGATCATCAAATTATGAGTATTTTTTACTAACTTCTAACGATAAAGATATTGAAGACGGACTAATTTAATTTAAAAATAAAAACAGCAAATATTAAGGAAACAACATCAAAACTACTCAATTTAAAAATATTTTATTATCTATTATTTATATTTATTATGAACTATTTATACAATAATTTGTACATTAATTATCTTTTATAATATTAATAATATTTTTGTTTGCAATTTTAGATTTTTTTGTCTAATTTAGCTTCTATAACTTCCTACTATAGGTATACTTATATACTATATTGTATATATTCTATACTTACTTCCCTACTCATTACCTATTGTGGAATATTATAGGCAATACAATTTTTTTTTACCTTACATTACTTCACCTACAGTTATTTAGGTATCAGCATAAAAAGTTACCTATTCTTGATGTTTCGGCCAACTTGAAATGAGTTTTTTATTTGTTCTTTGGTTGTAGTACCTATTTAATAAAATTATAAAAATATAAAATTGGACTCTGGAAATACACAAATAATAATAATATAATTAGTTATACAAATTTTGGAAACGGTTTTTATTTACATTTAAAATGTATAGAAGGTGGTGGATGTACTTTGAAAGCAACAGAGCATATTTTAAGGAATTTATACTAGGTGGCACTATAACTAAAAACTAGGCCAAGTGTCTACCTCCTGCTCCTTTTTAGTTTACGATTTACTTAAAAATGTGTTCACTCGATTTTTGCTAGAATCAATTTCAATCTACTAAAATAATTTAAAATAGTGATGGTTATTTTTCATAAAATAAATGCAGTGGATAGGTTAAATATTGAATTTTAATATTTAAAACACAAAACTTTTCCTGATATTAATTTCTATTTGTAACCCCTTCATAGTCATGTGTATTTTTAAGTCTAATGGTGTGTAGACTGTATAGTAGATAATGTTGTTAGCTATCATTTGTTTATTGTTTCATCTTTCTGTGAATTTATCAAGATGATGAAAATGGGAAATGTTTAAAATAAGATTATTTTGAAATTACTTTTAAAATACGTTTAAATATAATTTAACATTTTTGGACTTTCATTTTATAAACATTTTTTATATAAAATACTTATAAATCGGGTGTGTGACGTCTTTTTGAGTAAAAAAAAAAAATATATATATATATACCTATATTTTATGTTTTTAATTTTTTAGACCAATGTGTGTATTACCGTATTACTTATTATATTATGTAATACAATATAAAATATTTTAGTGTTGTCACTATGAATTTTTTATGTGGTTTGATTTGGTCCAAAATTTTCACAATAATTCCAATTATTGAAAATATTTTAAAATACATTTATTTATAAATATATATTTTTTAAATAATTATTCATTTTCAGATAATTTGACAAGTTGATATAATATGAATTTTAACTATCAATACAGAATAAGTTTAATTTATCAGAAGCATATTTTGTAAGCCAGTTACTTACTGTATTATTTTTGAGTTGTATATAGTTTGCCTAAGAAACAACTAGTTTCATTTTAGCACCATTTCCTTTTTTTATACATTATTTTTTCATAATATACATTATACACCTTTCTTTTTACATTTTTCATGCAAAAATACCGGATAGTCATTTATAGTATTTAATAAAAACACATAAGTCAATATTTTTCAATTAATAACAAACTGGCCGGGGTCTGGGTCCATGGCAAGGGCTCTGCAAATATACGTGGCACATTCATCAACCACTATAGGTGGCACTAATATTTTACTAGGTAATACTAGTGTCATCTACTTTGTATGTTAAAATATGCTCTGGAAAGCAATGATAAATCATGTTTCGATAAATCAATTTTTCGAAGTGGGTTTTTTTAATGTAAAGTAAAACTACCTACCAAAAATATTATTTAAAATTACATTATATACCGAACTTCGCCCAGAATCGTTTTTAAACCCATAAGTTCAGTATAATATTATTTTAAATATTTTTGGTAGGTAATTTTACTTTATGCTACCTACTTTGAAAATGTATGTTTTTAAATACCAACACAATAAAATTGTTATCAGAAAGATTTATAGTTATGATGATAATAATAGGATTGGCCTAGGATGACTACAGGACATACATAGGATCCAATTGGGATGTCCACAATACATAAATGGGATCCTGTAAGGATAGATGTCTGGATACATTCTATATGTAAATAAGGTCCTTACGGGTGTCCTAGGATGTACTGAGGAGTATTTCAGGATCATTCCATGGTATAACAGGACATGTGCAGGATAATTATAGGATTTCCATGTATGGCCTATATACATCCTTGTGCTATTAGGGTATCAATAATATTTTCTATGACATTTAGCAGAGTACACTTTATCGTCCACATTACTAGATTGTTCTGTGAATGTCCTTAGCAATGCGTGTAGAACTTTGGATTGCTTTACTGAAACGAGGTACTAGCTTAGATAATTCTTCTTCAACGTCTGTATAACATCTGCAGTGCCACGAACGGAGTCAGTTATGTCGCCGTCTGTCAGAATACCAGAAATGTTGACGAAAACGCGATTAGGTTAAATTATTGGCACGCACAAGCCGATTAGACAAATGATTATAAAAATCAATAATAAGTAATTATCATTATCATCTATATTTAGTTTTTCTTTCGATTAACTAAGGTTTTTGCAAGAAATAGTATTTATATCAACTTATCGAGATTTCATCGTATAAGTAAAATATAAGTACACAGGTAGTAAATAGGATACCTGACAGATCCCATCTCGGACACATGTGAGGTAAGACTCTAATGGGATAGTGGTGGGAAATCTAATATTTTAGAAATGTTGTCAGGACACCACAGGGTATCCTTTGGGAGGGCCACATAACGAAGAACACGTCTTTAATGACAATATTCAAAAAGTATAATAGGTATTTTAGGAATATTATCAGGACTATTATACAGAACGATAGTGCACTATCCCGTGGGTAACCCGGTGCTACTAGGGTACTAATATTGCATAAAAATTATAGCTCGTTATAAAATATTTTAGGGAAACACTTTTGCATATTGAGTAGGATGTTGGTCAATCATTCTTTTGGTTCTTAGACAGGATAATGTATTATTATTATTTTAGATTTGAAAGTAATGATAAATCAATGAATGCATTTGTTAAATAAGATTCTGAGAGGTGTAAATTTTTTTGATGGTAAATTAAAAACAACCTCTATAAAACTATAGAATTAATTTGCTAAAAGCTCTATAAATTAGCTAAATATAGTATACTGACTGTTATAACCAGCTTTATCTAGGACTTTAATAGTTAGTATATACACTCTAAAACTCATATTAGACTCCTAGTCGAAAAATTTCTCACAGAGAAAAAAATTAAAATCAACATCATTGTAAAAACAATCTTCTCACACCGCTCAGAATCTAAAATCGTAATGTAACATCACCATGTTTTTCTAAATAAGATAATTAGTATTTTATAACAACCAATAAAATATAGAAATATTCAATAAGCTATTTTTATTTTTGAAGAGAAACTGTAATATGTATCTGAAATATGAGAATTTAACATAAGAAAAATTCATATAAATTATAAGAATGTTTTAATGAGTATTCACTAAAAGTAAAAAAACAAAAAAATTTTTTTTGTAAAAATACAAAATAAAAAGAGGACAATAACAATTTACAAAGATTAATAATTATTATTGTGATCAATTAAAAAAAAAATTAATACTGTAATTAATAATAATAAGCAAATGCTTAATAACCTTAAGGATAACAATGTAAATTCTTGTTTTAAAATGTACTTGGAACATTACACCTACTAGAAAGTTATAAAAGTAAACTAAACTGGAAATACTCATAGGAGAATCAATATGATTCAAGTTAATAATAATAATCGAAACAAGCTTCAAAGAAATTAGTCATATAACAAATGAAGATAAAAAAATTAATAATATGACAACTTTTTTCATACATTGTGTAACAAAAATAATAGGGACAAAAGTAATATTTTTTATATAAATATAATATGTAAAAAAAAAATCTTAAATCTCATTTGTCCAAGTCTATATAATTTTTCTTACTTAAGTGGCCAAAACGTAGTTTTAAAACTTAAAATGTTTTTTTAAAATTATATATATATAGTATAAAGGATTATACATAAGTCATAATTTAATGCTAACTGTTTACCATAAAAAAAATAAAAGATTAATCAATATATTGGTAAACAATAAATAAATAGTTGAATTAAATTTAAATATATATATATTTTTTTAAAACTACGTTTTTACCAGTTAACTAAACAAATAAAACTTAATTTATGTATTTTAGAAGTAAATTTTTAACTAAGCCTAGTTATAGGATTAGTATTATAGTGGTTTTGTTGTTGAATGGAAAATCCATTTACAGGCCCTTGTTGTTCTGTTGGAGGATTTCCTTGAATATTAAGATTTATTAAAGTACTGATGGCATTCAGCGCAGCCTGAAATAAAAATAATCAAAAATATGAATGCATATTTGTTTTAGAGAAAATAGAAGTTTTTATTATTTGTCAGATATTACTTGATACTCACACAACCAGTGTATATATTTTAGTATAAAAACAATGTATTTCCTAATTAAGTCTGAATCAAGACAGTTTACCAAGACCATTTAAAGACACTAATAATTATGTAAAATTTTACAAAATCCCTCCCCCCTCCATATAAACAACAGATATTGTTTTTTTTAAATATCTCTACATAATTGAAAATCTCCCTAATAAATCCTATCACAAATATAATAATCATTTGTATTTTTTTCTTGGGAAATTGAAACATGTTTTTTTTAAAGTGTAAAATATGTTTTAAATGATATTGGTATTTTAAGTATTTTAATTTAAAATTTTTCAATGTTTTGGGGTTTTAACTGGTTTTTATGACTACATTGTTTTGATCTATCCACTTATATAGGCAAGAGAAAATTAATATTTATAATTTTCATTTTTTTGTATTTATGTTTAGGAATCAGTATGAAAACAACGGTAAAGTTTAGACTTTTAAAAATCAAAATTCATTTCACTATTTAAAATTTTTAAGACATTCAAAATTGTTTGTAAATATGTAATTACTTTTAACGGTTTTAAACTGAAACTGTAAATCGGAAAAAAATGAAAATATTTTTAAAATCAATTCCCAAAATTACATACAAATATAAATACAGGCAGCTTATAATAGCGGTTGATTTGTAAAAGTCCTATAGTATAGGTGTGTCACCATGTAATTTAAATTTGTTTAAAAATATAACATTGTTGAAAATAAAAATCTGCTCAACAGAGCAAAATTTTCTTGAGATATGAATTCCACCAACCCAGGGATTTTGTCTTGAATTTCGAAAAGGAATTGGATTGTTATTGTATATACTACAGCTCTTTTTTCATAATTATTTTCTTAGTCTTACATATTTCATAATTGAGCACAGTATTAACATTAATAATTAAACTTAATAACCGATTTAATTATTAGATTTTGAAAATAATTAAAATATCAAGATACTGATACTTAGTAGATATATATTTAAATTTTAAAGTCAATACTCAGAAACTCATTAATAGTTAAGAAATCAAATAAATTAAACTAAACCGCTTTTAAAACCAAAATCATAAATTGAAAAAAACTAAACTCCTCTTTTCATGTTTTCTGAGAAGTTTTATTTCCTTTTAGTATTTTTATATGGGGTAGGGGGGGGGGGGTAAAAATGTTTCATATTGTGGACAAAATTACGCGTTATTCAGGGATGAAACATAATTTTAGCTAATTTAATAAATTATAATTTACAATTATCTACATAAATTTGTATACCTATATATATAATATTCAAACATACATACATATAGTACAGATACAATTTTTAATGCAGTCTAGCATTTTATACAATTATTTATTACACAATCTATACAAATCTAAAATACAAATTATGACACCATGATTCGTTTATACAAATATAAAATTTGACATTTTCAAGTTCAAGAATGATGCCATTCAATGATATAATGCCTACAGCAGCAGATGAAAAGTTTCCCCGTAAATATTACAAACAAGTTTATATGCATGTTAACATTAAAATACCATATGATTTAGTATACATTTCAGAGATATTTCGTTGATTTTTTAGTGTATAAATATTTATAGATGAACTGTGTTAACGAATTAAAAATAGCATATTACTTACACATATACCAAATATTAAAAAAAATATAATATATTTATTGGCATAATATACTCACAGCATTACGGGATAGTTCAGAGGTAGAACCAGATCCGTGGCAGATCTGTGGTGGTACTGTTGATAATGAAACCAATGTTAGGTAATCATTATGGTTCCCCTAAAATGGTATTTTTATTATTTTGTTTATAAAGAACATTAATAAAGATGTAATTCAATGCTGTAGCCACTATTCTTTTTTTTTTTCACTATTTTTGTGGTTATATATTGTGTCACAATATTGGTCTTGCTAATTCAGACAGCCCTTAAAAATTTTTATTAGTACTATACAATTAATATACTTTAAATTTTAACCAATAGGATGTTTGGTTTTTTTATTCTAAATTAATATGTAGGTTAAAAATGTTGGCCTAGGTTATAGTATTGAGATCAAAAAATGTAATTTTTACCATAAAAACATAGATTCTTTTAGTTTTAATAGTTTTATCCATCTAAAACTTGTTTAACAAACATTTTAAAGATAATTCCGTTTAATCCGGACTAATTATTTTTTTATTATTTATTAATTAGTTCGATCCCATCAAGACTGGATTAGCGAGACTTGACTGAAAATATTCTTGTATAAATAAATAAAAATATGAAAATAAGTTTTGAAAATCTAAACAATAGATGATATAGTATCTTGGGTTTCATTATTTTTTCTTACCAAATTTGGAAATAGGTATTTTTTTATTTAAATTCTAATTTAACTGAAATGCCACAATTGTTTTGCAGTGTAATTTCTAATTTTATTATAATACAGCAAATGTGGATGACATGTCCTTACCATAATAGAACAAATAATATGTGCATAAAGTAACAATTAAAGGTATAGATATTAAACCATATAGTAAGTACTTTATAACAAATAAAAAATATTAAAAATCAGGGAGGGCACAAATTCCTAGTTGTTTCCCTTAGCTACAGCACTGATACATAAATGTATATTTGAATTTAATTCATACCTTTGGAAAATCTGAATACTGCACTTTGAAACCTAACATTTGTGAAAAATAGTCTAATTGTTTGGTGGGCTGGAAAGTAGTGACTGAAAAATCTTTGGCCATGTTACTAGCAACTGACACCAAAGGAACACCACCGTTTCCTTGATTGGGTTTGTTGACTATTGATGTTTCAGGTGATACTAGTAAAACACCAGGAGCAATTTGTCGTCCATTTTTTCGAGGACTGTCTATATTTGCTTTATTTTCATGACTTGCCTAATATTAAATTAAATTAGTATATCTTTAAAGAAATCATAAAAATAGAAATTACCAAAGGCGAATCATTGGTTTTAATAGAACGGCTTTTAAGCTCGCTCTCATAACCCATTTCAATTAAAATTTTTTCAGCTGCGTTACGTTTTGCATCTTTTTTATTGGGTCCATTACCCAATGCAGAATACTGTCCAACTGATACCTAAAATAATTTCAATATATTAATTTTACTACATAATTTAATAAATAGTTTTATCTATGTCATTAAAATAGGTTATATTTATTTACTTCAAAAATAAATTCCTTTTTATGATTTGCATGTATGATATCTTCTTTAAGAACATATAAAGGTTCTTTTTCTTTTTTCGTAGCCTGTATTTTAAAAAGTTTTGCTACTGGATCAGTATCTTCTGTTCGATAAGCAACATCCATAGGTTTAATATTTTCAGAATTGGGTTTTGTTTCCTTAATTAAATTCTTATTTTTCTTTCTTGGCATTTTATAACGGTTCTTGGGTGGTAATGGTAAAGTTGGAGAAGTATTATCATCTTCTAAAAGAGATTCATTTGCTTCTTTCAAAGTTTGAAGCATTTTTTCAGCTGCGCGACGTTTTGAAAGCTGTAATATTCAAATAAAAATGTACCAAGTATAAGTTTTTTAAATAATAAATATATATTAATTAAATGTTTAAATGTATAGTAGAATATCAATTATCTATACTATTTGGGACATCAATCAAAGCGAGTATAGATGATAATGATAAAAATCAAATAATGATGTTAAAATTGCATTACATGTATTAAATTTGCAGGTTCTTTGTATATGTGGTATAAATATTTATATATGTACATACATAAAAAATAATCGTTCAAAAGATATACATCAATATTAAATAATGTGAACAATACATTTACATACAGGAATCTATATCAATATTAAAAACATAATTTTATGAAAAATAATTGTTTGCACGAAAGAACAAAATGGAATCTAAAAAAATATATATATGCATACATAATCTGATAGTGTGGTTAATTGGCATGCAGATAACTTACACTCTAATGTATATAAATATATGGTAATATTAATATTATTAATATTTTGAAAATAATAAAAAATACCTTTTTTCCATTTCCTTCACCAGTCACATTATATGTGCCAACAGTGCATTTAGTGATATAAGTTTTCATATGTGGTAGCCCGTCTTCTTTCAAAACTTCAAATTTTATAGGTAATTTCATTTTAAGAGCTACTTCATAAACTTGTGAAATTACAGATTTTGAATCGCCAGCTACCAATATAATAAAATAATTATATTTAATAAAATAAACATAGAATATCATTAAGTTTTAAACACACATTTTAAAACTTCTTTGATATTTTCATTTTTTTCTTCATTTTTTATTTGTGTTAATGCTTTTAATGCAGCGTCATGTCTTGCCGCTTGGTTTGTATTACCATGTCCAATAAACTCATGTTTACCAATTTGAAGTTTTACCTTATAAACTCCAATGGATTTGATATCAGGTTTAACAAAGTTATTTGTAGGAGGAACCTAAAATGAAATAGTTATTATATTATATAGATCGATTAGATTATTATTTTGATAAAAATACCTGAGAAACAGAGAAGCGCGAAGAATAAAAATTAGGTACGTATGGCATACACCGTGGACCGCCTCTAGTACTATAGGAAACATAGATACATTTTAAATCATTTTTATGTGAATGTATTAAAATAATGTGTTTATATAAATAAATTGTTACACTATGCTATTGAAGTTGTTATATGAGCCTGTTCTAGCATGGGAGTACATTTCTGGTCTGAAACCATTGAATATTGTACTTTGTGGTGGTGCTGACACATATTGAGGTGTTTCAATCACTGTGTAAACTGTTTGTTCACCACGTTTCATTGCTAATGCATTTAACTCCACAGTTGGAGTAATATTATCTATATATATAAATAAATTATTTTTAGAAAAACTATTGCTGGTAGTATAATTTGTATTACTATAATGACCAGAAGCTTTTAATTTCATTTTTGTTAATGGTTGTTTGTAATTTGTTTTGGTTAATGCTAGATCAGCGGCAGCGTGTTGTGCCTTTTTAATGCTCATAGCGTCAGCATTGTATTCTTCGTTTCCCAGTTGTAAAGTAACAGTGAATTTCTTTTTGTGTGGTGGTCCTTGTTCATTTGTTAATTTATATTGATGTTTGATCTGTTGATAATTCAGTTAAATACATTATTATTTTAAAATACTACTCAGTACTTAATCAACATATATGAATTGAGAATATAATATAACATTGATACCTTATTAAATCTTGCTAACTCATTAACTAAACACATTGGTGTTTTGTCTTTATCAATGGATGTACTGTTTGCTGAGAAATCATTTTGTAGCTGAGAATTTGACTGTGTATATATACTTCTATCAAGATTAGAAACTATCGCACCAGCCATTAGATAGCCTATAACATAATATAATTTATGTAATTATATTATTTACATACAATATTATTAAATTTAATACCCGATTAACACATACATATATGGCAAATATATATTATGCATAATAAAAAAAGAAAACAATTAAATAAACAAATTTCAATTTAAAATATTTTCATGATATTAGTTATTACCTGTTGTAAGTTTTATTTTAAGGTTTAAGAGAACACTACACCCACATCTGTTGTCTGTCTACATCACTACTACACATAAATATAGTAAAATTTTAAATTGTGGCGTTTTGGTTAAATTTTAAGTTTAAACGCCAATGTTATAAAATGCAATGATGAGTACATTATTTATGCTTGTAAAGGTATCACTTATTTCTCAAAATGTGAATTTTAAAGAAAGAAATAATTAGTATTTTAATTTAATAATGATTTTAAATATTTCTTAAAAGAGAAATTAGAAAAAACAAGTAAACTAAAGTATAAACACAGATGTTTTCATCTTTAAATTTAATAATAGATGATTAAATTCTAAATTAAAATTGGGCTTAGTGTGATTTTGCTACATTGTCTATTAGATAGATAGATATAACAAATATTGGTCCTTTGTTAAAAACAAAATATTTACACACAAATTTCTGAAAATACATTACAATTTAATTTTTAACAATAATTTAGATCTTATTTACAAAATAGTAAAGTATTATGTTATCATAGTGTTATTTTTTCATTATAGATTTCCTTATACATTGGCCAACTCCAAATAATTGAATATTTACAAATATATTATTATTATCATCTAATTTTGATTGTTAAACATTTAGTATATTAAATATTATAATTATAATAATATATAATATAATTATACAATTAATAAGAGTTTGGTTAAATATTTGTATAAAATAATTTATTAATAAAATATTCATGTTAGTGTATAAATAATATTTATTTTATTAATAATGAAACACATAGAAAGCATTTAACAATAATGCAGTTATATGTTATATATAAACAATAATCTATTAAAAGTATATGTAAATAGCTCCCTCGCTATGCTCAGAATTTAAAATACATATAGAAAGCAATCAATGTACCATGTAATTTGAACATTTAGTCAATATTTATAAAAAAGTTATAAACATTGTAAAATATGCAATAAAAACCTTCAAAAATGTAAAATATATACATCACAATACATATTTGTATTGAATCAGAATTTGTCTATTTACCAAGTCCTAAGCCTTATTGATAAGCATACAAATTAATTTCCAGCTGATGACATTTTAAATAAAGTGAGATTGTCTATAAAATTATAGGCTGATAATTATTATGGTAAAACACAAATGGTTTATATATAATAGAGGTTGTAATACTGGGATAAATATTTCAGACCTACAAGCATTCCATTCCCAATAATGATGACTGTTGTACATTTTATACAGTGCATCACTACAGTGAATTACATTGATATGTATACATGCTTAGGCTGCATATTAATGAAAACACATAATACAAATTAGCTCGTATAATTTTTTTAAATAAAATATTGTAGACTTTTGATTAAAATATCAATATATAGTAGATAAATAAATATCTATAATTTTACATTATCAATAATCAGTATTACAGTTGGAAATTTTATCTAAAGTTGAAATTTTTTTTATAGAGTTACCTTCTTTATTGAAAGGTAAAGGATTTGTTATACTTTTAGTATTTACATATATGCTTATATATTTATTATAACATGTAATATAGAGTTGGTGATATTTTCAGTATACTATCGAGTTAGTATGTTGAAGGTTAGTATTAGTATTTACAATTATATACTAAAACTAAAAAAATATCTACATCAAATGAATCTTGGAGAATATTTATTTTTCTTTATTGTTTTTAATAAAGACCTAATTCATTAAATGAAATTTAAAAAAATATAAAATAAAAATTATCATTTTGATGATTTGCGGACAGTGGCAGTGAAATTTATTCATTAAAAAATACAAACTATTATTTTCAATGGCTTAATACGAAAGAAGATTTTTTAGTGTCCTACTAAAACACTCAAAAACTCTTTTATTTATATGTAATTTTTAGATTTTTACTAGTATATTTACCTTAGGTTTTCTGTCAAATCTTAATAATTACTTTCTGAAATTTATTTATATTGTTATATTTGATATCATTATTATTTAATTATATTATATTAATAAACGTCATACATAATTCAGTACTGTTATAAACACTCTAGAGTCTAGAGAATGGCTTATTATCAATTAATAGTATCTATAAATAAATACAAGTAGATACTATCATTGATTATACATTATATTATAATCAATGATACTAAGGAAGGTGAGATGTATGTATGGTGTAATTTGATAAATAAATAAATTAAGATAAGTTCATTATAAATATATTTGTATTTTAATGATCGAAATATGTATATCATTTTTAAAAATGTGTATAAATGTATATACCTACCTAATGTAATGTGTGTATATTGTACTTGTAAATAAGAATATAATAGTATAATACCACTGCTATATCAATAATTTTTAAGAGTACCTAAATATGCATATGTATATAATTAATATATTTTTAATTTTAACAAGTGATGGTTTTATTGAAATAATATTATTAGATTTTGTATATATGATTATATTGAAATTATCAAATTATAGTATTAAACAAAACTTAATGAATAAATAAATAAAAATTATTAGGTATATTATCTATACTAGTTTAATTATGTATGTGTAAAATGTAGATACATTGTTAATTACTAAGTACATCATATTTTTAAATAATCAATAAACATAACAGTATTGATAACTTAGGAATATTGAAGGTTACAACATACAATATATTATATTGTATAGAAATGTATATTGTAGATCACATACCTACTAAATTTTATAATTTTTTCTTTCACTTATTTTTACAGTTGTGAGTACTAGTACACAGATTGTAGATGCTTGAAGTTCTCTGCCCGAATTATTAAAATATTTATTATGGATGCAATGCTGCAATTTTGTAATAAGTCATAGTATGTTAATCCTGCTACTTTTTTTAAATATTCATAATAGACAATCTGTATTAATGTATGTAATATTGAAGTGCATGATATATTATGCTTAATACTAGTATAATCATCACCAGTATAATGTAACATAGTAGATCAGATATTTTATGACAATTATCAAAATATGTATAATGATATAGTCTGATTTTAATTTCAGCATATTATTTACATTAGAATACTAGAAATGTACCATATCACATAATTTTAATATTAGTAACATTATACTCTACAGTATATTATATTATACATACTACATATGATAGTATTAATTACAACCCATAATAATTCTAGCTTATAATCAAAAAATATTTATCAAAGCATAAAATAGTGATTTTAAGAAAATATTCACTTTAAAGTTAATAGGTATATGTCCCAGAATATATAATAAATATACTTATATATATATTATATTTAAATAATATATTACAATATTTTTTCTAGAATTAAAATTTTTAGTACAAAAACCTTAACGTTGATAAAATAAAATGTATTAAAACCAGGATTAAAAATGATTTAATAGTCCATATTATTTTAAACAAGCCAAAATATTTCAAGCACAAAAGCAATATTTATAAAAATATAAAACACAAATTTGTTAGTATAATACCCAGAAAGAAGATGATATTGAACATACTTTTAACACTAAGCATTTTTAGTTTGATTTATACTAAATGTTAAAAAATATTTAATGTGACCAGTAGAAGGTAGATACATTATGTAATACAAAAACAGATATCTAAGTACCTGTTAAAATATAATATAATAAAATACATAATTAATGAAATAATATAAATAAAAAATTAGAAATTTAATAAAATAGAATGTTGATCAATGTATAATAAAATTCCATTGAATATCATCTATATTTAAAAAGTTTTGATTAGGGAGTCGTGATCAAAAGTACCATTTAGATAATTATAATATATTTTAGAATTTTTACACTTAGTGTGCAAGTTCTATTGGCCTATTTAGATAAAATTACAACTGAAAAATTAATACAATTAAACCCACAACCCACAAATTGTTTTTAAATAATGTGATATACTTACCTAAATATTATATTTATACAAAAATCAGTAACTAATGAGTAATAAATCATTTTTTATTTTTACTTTAAAATTTATTGTTAAATAAAGTCTTTACATTAGAACTGCTGTAAAAATTATATAAATTTTGGTTGTCTAATAAGCCTTTTTTAAAGTCAAGTCAATCCAGACAAGAGCAGCAAAAGCACACCCTGCTGCATGTCTATGTCGATTATAAAAAAAAAGAAAATATGAGAAGCATGTCCAATAATGTCTAATAAACTAAATAGAAACCCAGTATTTTCCAAATACCCAGCTTTTCCAATAATCCATCAATATTCGTAGTCACATACATATATGTCAGAATACCAAGATTACATTATATTGATAAAATCACAACACAAAACATTATGAAAAATTACAAGCATGTACCTACATATGTTTATAGGAAAATATATATATATATAATATAATAGGAAAATAAGGAAACAAAATTAAAGAATAAACAATATAATAAATATGACTTTAAATGAGTACTTTTCAGAGTAACTTAACCTTAACATTAAGTTTATGTTAAATTGTTGTAAATTAATTTAGTGAAGTTATTAAAAAAATTATTTATTATTTTTAAATTTTTTATTGATTAACCTTAATTATGATAGATAGGAAATAATTATTAAACACATCTAGTCAGTGATGATAAAGCGTAAACATTGTGAGATCATTTTAGAGATAATTTTTTATAATGTTCAAATAGGTAGTACCAGAAATTGCACATAACTGCCATTATATTCATATGAGTTACAGATATTTGAGTAAAATTCAACCATAATTTTCAGCATTAATTATTAACTATGTACTTATTTGTGTCTCCAACCCAACATAAATAGTAAATATGTAAACTACATAAGACTTTAAATCCAAGTCTGACTGACAATTCTGGTTTCACCATCATTCTCAATTTATTAAAAATACACATATTCAAACATATGGGGAGGGGGTGAATGTATTATTCTTCTTTTTCACTTTCTCTTTCAATCACCCTAATCCTACACTTCCACTTAACTCTATCTCCCGCATCTTCTTCACTTACCCCACATCTCTCATATCACTTGCTCTCATATTCGGTCTTCCTCTCCCTCTCTTTCCATCAACATACACTTCCCTTAATAATCGTACTGTCTCAGTCTCTTCCTCCTTAATACACACCCGAGCCATTTCAATCTATTCTCTCCTATTTTTTCAACTATCGAAGCTACTCCTATATATTCATTCCTTATTTTGTCCTCTCTAGTCATTCCACTCATCTACCTTAACATTTTCATCTCTGCTACACTCACTCTCTGTTCTATCTTCCTATCTACTGCAGTACAGCCCAATATTCTGTTCCATATATCATTGCAGGTATCATCACTGTCTAATACAATTTATTTTAATTTACCCAAAAGGGATTCTTTTGTCATATCAAACATCAGACACATCTCTGCCCCCATATTTTTGTACAACAGACTTTAAATACTTGAACCTCTCCCACTAAACTTTATTTCTTGCCTTTCCTATTCACTCTGTGTTCACTGTCACAAAAATTATACTTTCAAGAGCTTCCTTCCACTCTTCAAGTCTACCATTCACTTCTTCAGGATTCTCTTATCAGAAATATATCATCTGTAAACAGCAAGGCACCTTACCTTGGATATTTTTTTGTTATTTCATCCATTATCAAAGATAATAAGTAAGGACTCAAAAGCTGAACCCTGGTGCATTTCCACCTTGACCCTCAAATTATCAATTTCTCCACATAAACTCCTCACTCTTGTACTCATCCCTTCATAGATGTCTTCATTTACGTTCACATACACCTTTGGTCATCCTTTCTTCTTTAATGCCCACTTCAAGATTTTCCTAAGAACCCGAGTATAAACCTCTAGATCAATAAATATACATAATTTCCTTTTCTACAATCTGTCAAACACAAAATATTGGCTCCATTGTTGACCTCCCAGGCATAAAGCCAAACTGATTTCTAGTAACAACTATCTCACTTCTTCCCTATTTATCTATTATATTTTCCCAAATCTTCATTCTATGGCTCATAAGTTTTATCCTTCTATAATTTTCACATTTACCCTTAAATATTGGTACCACACAACTCTCCTCCACGCTTCTGGAATTTTTCGCTCAACTGATACCTTATTAAAGAACTTTATTGTCCATCCTATATCTAAATTTCTTAATACTGTTCACACTTCTACTGCGGTACTCCATCTGGTCCTATCGTTCTTATTTTTAATGTTTCAACACTTCCTCATTATGTAAATGCATAACGGGAAAGGGGGGGGGGTCTGTCGTGTGCTTACAAGAGGGATGTGGGGGGAAGAGTTAGAGCGATTCTGATGTTGGTCAACAGTAATAAAATAATTTAAATATGTAACAAAATTCTTCATTTATTTTTAATTATAACCCGTTAGGTTCTACCATCTAATCCTCGGTTGTTTATTTTTCTTTTTATGCATACTCTTTTTCCTATCATTAAATCTCCATAACCATCAACCTATGTTGTATTATCACACTCACACTCAGGATTACCTTACTGAACTGGACTTGAATATATACTATAAGTATATTGTCGAATTCCTTAAATTTAGAAAACATAACGATTGCTATCAGTCATGATAAATTGCACGGGTTATATATACCATTGATTATATATTATATACCTATAAATTAATAATAATTTATGTTCAATTGTTTCAACAAGTCTGAAAATCCCGATATTGCAAGTGATTGGAGGATAACTCACAAATACCATATAAGCCCAATGATGTTTCTAACCATAGTGAGACTTAATTTCCCCTCATAATGCCAAACTCAGAAGTATTTATGAATATAATTTTAAGTGAATGGTTAGGCATGTACAATGTTTAATGTGTTCTACATGAATCATGGCCAAACATTTAGCAATAGTATGAATAATATCTCTAAAAATGGAGTATATAAAGTAAGTTGTATCAGTTATGAAAACACAAATAGATTTTACATTTTAAGTACCTACCTACCTAAAAACTGTAAAAAAAAAAGAGAGATAGGTATAGGTAAATATTCTAAAATAATGGGTGTAGGTAAAGTAAGGTTTCCCGTTTATAAGCAACAATGAGGCACAATAAATAGGTACTTAAAAACAGCACAGGTTATTACTTTTAGCTCAGCAGACGAGACATAAAGAGACGGTTATGGAAAATTACCTTCGATGCAGTTCGATAAACGAAAAATATCATTTATTTCTTCGAAATCAATATACTCATTGTAAACCAAACCGGTAGAACTACCAACCAATATGGCCTGCAGAATCACCAAGCAATTGGTATTCATCATGGTATTTATGCGTAAGTATTCACCTGGTACGAAGAAAAATTCATAAGACTCGTAGTTACAATTTACAATACATCCGGGTATACAAAAAGAAAAATATTGTCTGCACAGTTTATTGATATTATTGAATTATTATGTGCAGTGCTAGGCTATGTAAGTAGCACACAAAACGACACTGCCCTAGTTTCGTTAACATAAAAACGGTCTGCGGGAACCATACAAGTGTTTATGTGTGTGTAACACGAAGTTGTGTAATGAAATTGAGACGTTTGGACTTACCTAAAATGCCAATAATAAATAACGTATTATTTATAAGTCTGCCAGTACACAATGGTAAATATTGAACTTCGACGTCCGAACAAACTAACGGCAAATCCGTAACAGTCAACAGGAACAGGACGACAAACCACAGCTGTAGGCGTCTATGTACTCTGCAGACTGCGTAGGCGTTCGTTATTCGTTACCACCATAGATAAGAAAAAGTTACCACTGAAAGGTGACCACAACCATGGTAGATACCAACATCTATTATTTACAATAATAATAACCTCCAAAAGTCCAAACCAAAACAAAACGGCATCCTTTAAAATCCTCTAAACTATGAACGGCTAAAGATCGTGCTTTAAACTGCCGGTCGCCGAAATGTATTTAAAAATGATTGTTTACTAATGTTTTTTAGATACAAATTTCAATTATTTCTTTGCTGATTATTTTTTTTTAATGTACGAAACGATTTTAAAGATTAGTAAAATGTTACCTTAGCAACAGTTATGTTCAGTTAGCCGAAACATTGATCTAACATTATTTTTTACCATCTCATCCGCGAATATTAAAATTTGAATTATCAATTGTACGAGTTTAAAGTAAAATGTTCAAAAATACATTTCAGAGTGGATTTTTATCTATACTCTACAGTATAGGTAGCAAGCCTTTACAACTTTGGGATAAAACAGTTAGAAATGGACACATCAAACGTATTACAGATAATGACATCCAGTCGTTAGTGTTAGATATTGTAGGTACAAATATTAGTACAACATACATTACGTGTCCAGCTGAAAAAACCAAAACTTTGGGTATCAAACTACCATATTTAATTATGATCGTTAAGAATATGAAAAAATACTTCACTTTTGAAGTACAGGTAAGCAAATAATGTTATTAAATTGTATTTGTTATAATTAAATTAAATATAATTTTTTTTTCTTTTTGGAGATTCTCGACGATAAAAACATAAGACGTAGATTTCGAGCTAGTAATTATCAATCGACAACAAGAGTAAAACCATTTATTTGTACTATGCCAATGCGGTTGGATGAAGGTTGGAATCAGATACAATTTAATCTAGCAGATTTTACAAGACGTGCTTATGGCACTGGATATGTAGAAACATTGAGGGTACAGTTGCATGCCAATTGCAGAGTTAGAAGAGTTTATTTTAGTGATAGATTATATTCTGAAGACGAATTACCCGCAGAATTTAAACTATTTTTACCCGTTCAAAGTAAAGTAAGTAAAGTAATTTAATGTAGATGTATTGATTTTTCATTTGTAAAAGATTTGTATATACCTATATATTACCTATATATTGTACCTATATATGTACCTATACCTATATAAAATAATTTGAATTTTGTTGTTACTTTGCACTTATTAGTTAATATCGAAATGCCAGTGTTAATTAATGTTTTAAGGGAATATCACACCCACATTTGCTGTCTTTGTCTATCTAATGGGCAATATAGCAAAATTATACTATACAAAACAATAAATGTGGTGTCTATGTTGAAATATCTATTACTAATTTAAAAAAAAATATTTTTTAGAAAATGATAACCTTTTTGTTTAATATTGCGTATCAAAGAAGTTACAGCGTTTTAAGTTTTCCTTTTTTTAAAAAGCTGTAACTTTGATAAACAATATTTTATAAAAAGGTTGTAATTTTTTGGAAAATATTCTCCTTTTTAAAATTGGTAATAGGTGTTTTAACGTAGACACCATATTTATTGTGTTGCATGGTGTAATTTTACTATATTGCATATTAGATAGACAGACAGCAAATGCGAGTACGATGTCCTCTTTAGGTGTTCACACACTGTTGCAATATTAATACAATTACAATATTTTATGACTAGGTCCATTTATACCATCAAAACAATTTAAGGTATAAATCTAGTTTATCAGGCACCCCCTTTTTTTTTAATCGTTGGTACTTTTAATGCTGATTACAAATCTGAAAAAAATTTAAACTGCAAATATTTATTTTTAGAACAGTTTCTTGTATTATCTAAAACGATTATTTGTTGAGAAGTCCGTAGTGAGGGTTTGCCTGTTCGGTCACTCACCCACCCTAAGAGTAGAAAAGTACAGTCTTTTTATTTTATTGTCATGTGACATATAAATATGTACTGGAAACTGATGTTTCATAATCAGTACTTCAAATAATTAAAATGATAAAAAAAAGGGTGCTTGGTAATTAAATTTTTTCCCAATTTAATCAGTATCACAGTAGTATGTGAGCATCTTTAGAGATATAGATAAATCCAGTGTTTAGAATGTACATTTAAAAATTGAGTTCATTCACATTCAATGCATGAAAAACATAACTCATTTGCATTCATGTTCTTTAATTTATTAATTATTAATTGCTATAAATATATTTGTCTTATATGTACCTAAACTATAGATTTATAGAAATTGTAGTTATGTTGAAACAGTCCCATGAAATGGAACTTCTGAGTATTTCTTTTATTTTTTTTTATAATTATATAGGTATAGGAAGTATCACCCAAACATATAGCTTTTGATATAGAAAATGTGTTTGGCGATGTCAAGAGCTGGTATAGATTATACAGGAGGATGCTTTAGGCATGTAAAGCAGGAGACCATTCTGTCCCCCATAATATCGAAAAATAGTGGATAATTGCTAAAAATCAATCTTAGGATTGACTACAGAAAATAAGATATAGCAATATAGGCATATATATAATAGGATTAAGTTAAAGCAGAATATTTTAATTAAATTTGAAAATCCTTATAAATTTAGAAATTGTTTAACTTCACATTCTATTTGAAAGAAACAATATACAGTTTAATAAATTGTTATACACAACTACCTATAAGTAAAATAATGTAAAAATATATCGTTAGTTTTAATTAAGTTGAATTTCAAGTCTGGTTAGGCTGTTACAATAATTCTAAAATCGGGTTGGATCAAATTCAGACTGTTTGAAAATTATTTCATATTTAGCCACATTGAGCTTCTAAAATAATTGTATAATTTGAATTCTTATCATACTCACTCTCTATTGATATCCTATGCCTAATCTACTGAAATGTTATATCTAACATAATATATTATTTTGGTAGTATGTGTCGATTTTTTTTCCTTTTTAGATCAAATCAAAAATATATCATAGATACAAAAACAGTCTTTATTTTTAAACAAATAACTTATTAAAATAAGAAAATTATTAGTTTGTTCATCTTAAAAGTGCAACTAACTACTAGTAAAAATTTTCTGTATGAGGAAAGTAATGTAACATTAATAATTTATAAATATCAAAATCAAGATAATTAATGTTTAAATTTAAATTATAATTTTTAAAGACAAAATTCTTATTTTAACTTCCAAAAAGAGAAAATTATTATTTAATTGTTCTAAAAACATGAATATTAATATAATATATACCTTTATAAATCATACATAATATATTTATTTATTTGTATAAAAATGTATTTAATGTAACATCATTTTACACTATGTTCTCTTTATTATTTATTAAAATTAGTGAATTAAACAGTAAAAATATAATAATTAATTATCAGAAAGTTCTTTGACAACAAGTTTTAGTTCTTTTTCTTCTAAATCTTCATTTACTTGGTAATTTTCTTCACATTTTTGAACTTTGAGTGAACTACTTTTAACATCACCTTAAAAAATAAATAATTAATTATTTTTTTTTATCTATATTTATAGAAATTATAATGTTAATTTCATTTTATTATTTAAAATAATTAATTTTACTTCTAAATGATTTATTAAATATATAAATACAATGAAATATTATAATTTATATTAATATTACTACCATTTTCACCTTCTGCTGTTCTTTTTTCAGGTCGACCACAGACAGAGAGTAGATTGAACTTGCAGAAACGGCCATAATTTTTTACTACAGACAAACAACAAATAGATTTCACAACCTCAACAATAATAGTCATTTTAGCTGCACCGGATAAATCCACTGTATGCTCTCCTAAATTAGCCACCTTTTTGGCCAATTCTTCTATTATTTTATCACGTGGCACTGAATTGTTATATCTGTGACTATAACATACACCATATAAAATGTTTTATAAATTAATAATATTACTTTACTTGAAAATTTGTTTTGAATATAAAATATTTACTTAAAATTAATTGCATATGTTGTTGGTTCTGTGGAAAAATGTTTTGCAAATAAATCTGTACATGCTAATATTATAGATGGTACGTTTGCCTATGAACATAAAGAAATATCAATGTTGTACCAATATACAATGAACAATATATAATATATACTCAATTCACAACAATAATGAATCTGGTTTTTAACTCATTTTGTAGGCACCAGTGCACTACTAAACAGTATATTATATTGTTATATACCATCCAACCCATACAGCTACATGTAAATAATGTTTGTTTTTGTTGTGAACTAAATATATATGGTTATTGATCATTTAAATTACTTTGCAAGTGATTGAAATTGGAAGCATGCGCAAAAGAAATTTTGTCTTCTGCACTTTGGTTTTTTCTATGTCTTCAAGTATTTTATACATAAGGTCACATGGATCTTCAACCTAATATTGCATTTTATATAAATAAAAATGGTTAAAAATATATATTTTTAATTGATTCAAAGAAATTTGTCTATACAATTTACTATAATAAATTCAAAATCCCAACATAAAATAACATTTATTTATAACAGGCAGATGCCCCAATAACATATATACATATGTCATATCATTGATTATATAACATAAAATTTTTTTCGCGGAGAGCAATTTTTTACGTTAATGGTGTGTTAACAATAATTAATGATTATATTAATTTACATACTTAAACTTAATGCTTATAAAAAATAGAAAGACAAAAACTTAGCTATAATAGAAAAAATACTGCTGATCTTACTGTTTAATACAGATAAAAATAATACTAATGATAATAATAATAATAACAGTATAGTATTATTTCTGTATTACTATCATTTTAGTTTCAAGCCAATTGTTCTTATATTATTAAAAAAGTATATAACATTATAATAAAATAACTTACAGTAGTACCAATAAAGATACAGTTTCCAACACCTGTAGCCAATGGAGTAAACTTTTTCCAATCTGAATTATCTTTCTTAGATAAGTTTTGTAGTTCATCATCTAATGAATCCATAATATCTGTAGATTCTTCTACAGTTGTAATATTATCATGTGATGGTTTCTAAATTAAAGTTAATAATTAATTAAATATTAAACATATATAATTGTATATATATAACTAACATGTAGACTCCCAATTAAAATGCATGAATATTGTTCAATTAACTATTTATATTTTGTGAAAAAATATATATTTTTTTAAGTAGATGGAAATATGAAATAAAATATAATAAACATTCATAGGCGCACATGTATAGCTGATTGAGCTATAGCAACATCCAGTGGTATAACTTTAAATGTTGGTCCTAGATGGGAAAATCTTTAATAGCCCCCTTTCATCTATCAATAATTTTTTTTTAAACCGGTAATTTTAATATGACAAGTTATTGAAATAAAAATAAATTTAAAATGGGTATAAGAAGTATAACAGTTGACTATTTGACAAATGCAATAATTTTTCTTCTATTCAATATTAAACATTTTTTTTTTTTTAAAAATAATCATTACATTACTACCTATAATATTTTTTTAATTTGATACACTTAAGAACTCAAAAGTGAAAAATTTTGTAGTAAATTTGTTTACAAGGTTCACTCTTTTATACCTATATTATAAATTTTTAAAAATGGAATATTTTTCTCAACTATCAATACAGTTAATTAAAAATTAGTGTCCAATATAGATTTATTTTCTCTATGAGATGGGAAAGGTACAAAATTATATTTATATCAAATAATCAACATATATATATGATACCTATAGGTCAAAAGTTTTTTTTAAATAAATAACAGTAATTACTTATACCTTTAAGTTGAGCTTGTGATGATATACAGTAGGAGATACTAGGGAGTTACAGTATACATTTTTTGTATTAATTAATTGCAGTTTTTCTTTTTAAATAGACTTGGTACTACTAAATTATAAATATTGACTTATTTTATTAAATAATACATTTTTTAATATAGTATTATCATTTTATATTTTTTGTCATCAATTTTTGACAGAGTTAAAATTTACAGGACCCAAATAATTAAGGAACTTTTGACCAAAACTTGTATTTGTGTATATCACTGCAATATTAAATAATCTTTTTTCCCTTGTATGTTTATCATTCTGTTGAAAAAACTAACTTTTTATCTATAAACATATAGTAAAATATATGTTACTTAATTCATAACAAATAATATGAATAGGTACCTATATAATTTAATAGGTAATTTTAACTTATAATAAGTTCTTACATAAATTTCCATAACTACCTAAATATTATTAATTAATTATATTAATTTTAATATTCAAACATACATATTACTATAAATACATTTTTAAATATATAATAATAATATTAGGTACCTATATTGTTATTGACAATTTTTTAATTGTTTTAATAGTATTCCTTCAAATTGTCATTTGAATGAAAAATGGATGTTTCCATAACATTTGTTAATTAGTCATTCTCGAAGTTTTTATCTAAAATATCCAATTCCTAATCATTTTCTTTTTGTGGTGTAGACCAGAGCTGGGTGGGTGGTATTTATATCTGACATAAAAGTCTGCATACAATGTAACCATTTATTAATAATTTAAATTAGATATCTTATCAAATATTTACATGAAAATAAAATAATTATAGTTTATTGAACGCCACTTATAAGTTAGTAATTTTTACTTAGACATACAAATAAATACTTAATCATACAATAAATATTTTATTCTGTGGTTTACCTTTTAAATAAAAATAATTTATTTGTAGTTATTCATAACATTATAATAAATTATTAATCTAAATAATGTAATTTAATCATATTAATAAAGAAATATAACACAACCCAATAAAAATATAAAATCAATTATAAACATATACCTAGTTAGTTTATATTGGTATAGGTGTAATCTAGTATTAACTAGGATTTACATTAAATATTAAGTTAAAAATTCACAGAATAAATCAATATGAAATATAACGCATTAAAATTAAAATCTATATTTTTAAAAAAGATTCTATTTGTTTACATATTTTTTCGGAATTATCAATTTTTACAGAATTTAATAAACTAAAGTCTGAATTTTCTATAGAATTACATAATTTTTTACAAGTAGTATAGTACAAACGTTTCTCATCAAATAATTTTTCAGCTAATTCGTATTGGTGATTGTCCATTAACTTCTCATTGATTATCACTAATAAAGATTTTCCGTGATCTAATGCTTGCATTATAGAACCAGCTCCTCCATGACTTATTACTAGATCACTGTTACTAATATCAGGCCCAATATCTGGTTTAAATTTATAACTTGAGATTTTCATGACATCAGAAGGTTTAGGAATAAATGTACCGTTTCCCATTTGAATTGTCATTGATGTATAACCCTTACTTTTTAGAGTATCAAGAATAAAATGCTCGGTGACAGAAGCAATGAGTTCATCAAATTCAGTGGTACCGACAGTGACAAATACGGATTTTGTACACATGTTGTGATATTGAAATAATAAATGGAATTTCAAACTTATTATTTATTATAGAAAAACGTAATGAATATTAAAAATAAAACATATCTATACGTATTTAAATTCAAATAACGAAATCTGACATAAAAACTTGAACGAATTTATATTTCGCATCTATTTTGTCATGTAATATATATTATATGGTGATAGAAAGATTATGATTTATCACAGAATAAATTCATAGATATCATTATCTTTTATCTATGAATAAATGTGATAACGCATAAGTGATTCTCAAATTGTTCTTTTTTTTAAAAAGAAATATAATTCACAATATTAATAATTTATAAACTACCTATAGACTTTCAATTTCTGGTAAATAAGTAAGTAAACAACAATAGGATAAATTGACATATTAATTAGATAGGTACTCTGTTTATAATATAGATTTTATGAAACTTGAAAAATAACACTTCCAAAAACATGAACATTGATTACAATACATTGTGAATAAAACTATTTATTTATTTAATTTATTTATTGGTCCTATTTTGTTTTTATTTATTGGCTATTCTGATTTCGACAAACCAGTGATTTGAGGTGGAACCTTGGCTAATGCTTTTTTTATTATTCATATAGGTAGGTAGGTACATATAAATATTGAAAATTAATGATGTATGAAGATATGAATCATAAAAAGTTTTAATTGAAAAGGATGTAAAAATTCGACAACATTATATTGTTACTTATTTTTGTACCATTTTCATAAAAATTTCTTTCTTCACACTATTTGCGAGTGATCACATTATTAATATCAATATTATTGGGTAGTTAATAATTAATGACTTGTAAGTATCAAGTATATAATTTAAAGAAAAATAGTTTTGCTTGAGTACAATGGTCATTGCTAATAAGTAAAAACTTTTAATATACATATTATACAACTTGTAAAATTGACTTAACAATTACAAACTTAGGATAAGTAATACATGGCAATGTGGACTGTGAGATTAATATATATTATATTATTAGTAGTTTTCATGAATTTATGATTTATAAATTGAAATATTAATCACATAATATAATATTATTAAGGTATTTTAAGTGTAAGATAGATTTAATATACTTGGCAGTAGTATCAATATGTTTATAACACCTACACCATGTAATAATTGTAAATATTGTAATAATTACATTTACATAGCTGATTGTCCAGCATATGTATAGCATTATATTATATATATAAGTAAGTGAATCATACTGGCGGTTTCAAGAATATTCTTGTCTGACGGACCGTCACATAATCTATATATATATATATGTACGTTCCACTATAACACTTAAAGCAATTTAAAAATTTTTGTAAAGTAAGTACTTGTAAATGTAAATAACTTTTATAAGGAGTAGTAAATATATACATATACCTATGACTTATTACCTATTTTATAATATTACCATGATAATTGTCCATGCAAAAAGCTTTCGAAAACCATGAAATTGACACTAATATCGGTTGTTTTTGATTATTTTTATATGTCCTCTTTTCATTAATCCTTAGGGATTCTAGCGGTGGTTTACCCCCTAACCTAGCATTTTTTTTTTTAGATATTAAGTGATATGTTTATTAAGTTTGGTTGAAATTTTTCCAGGCGTTCCAGGGTTATGGTAGAACATACATGCACATTAATTTAGAAATACATAATATCATAGAGCATTCATAGAGTATTGTATAATATATAATATACTTATAGATAAATATTTCAATATTATACTTAAAAACATTACATTATATTTTGAAATGAAAAAAATTACGGTACCTATAACCCATTATCTAAATAGGTAAATGTTATACCTACTTCTCTAAATATATTTTTTGTTGATAGTGATTATTATAAATTCAGTTATTGGGTATACAATTTTTATTCATTACAATAATATATACAATTACCTATATATAGGTATATATTATATAATGTATAAGTTAGTACCTACATGAAATTTACAACTAGGTACTTACATCCTTTTCTTCACTGTATTCCCTTAGCAAATTTATTGCTTCCTTTTGACAGTCCTTCTCTCCGTAACTACACGTGCATAAAAATCCCTTTAAATCTTGCTGAAGCTTAAAACGAGAGTCTTTAGAGGTGTACTTTTTACCATAAAAAGACGATTTAGGTTTGTTTGGACGTGATGCCATAATGTTCTAATTTTGTTAAATAAAATGTGTATAAAAACAATTAAGTACCGAACGTTTAAAATTTTTTAATTTTGAATTATTACGTAAAATGTGAGTTGTTCAATAACATGCCTTGCCGTACAAAATATAACAAAATAGTAGATAGATACAAAACAGACACCTACTGTGTACAATAAATAAATACAGTATAGAGTATCAATTTCATGGGAAAATAATATATCTAATATCACGAATTAAGATAGTGCTAATATCTAACGAAATGTTATCAGCCAGTATCTTAGTTTTTGGTAGTGGGTGATAGTGGCACAGTTGTTATCTATGGTTAAGGTGAGGTAGTGCTCATTAAAAATAAGGTAGATACATAACCTATAAACAATTGATAAACCTTTGATCAACAAATCAACAACCAAGACGATTGTATCACACTTCACACTGTGAAGTTCACAGATAATTTTTCAAATACCTATATAAAAGTATAATATTATATGTAAGTTTTACACGTTTAATATTAAAATAGTTGTATAATATTTCCACAATAAAATGGAGAAATTAGTAAAAGTAAAAAAACCCACAGAAGAGGAAATGATTCACAATACTTTTAATACCTTACGAACGGAACAAAGACAACTTGCTACAAAGTTATCAGAAATCGAATTAGATCTCAATGAACATGGGTTTGTTTATTTATTATTCAAATTATATTTTATTATTATTTGTATAAATATTTTTATTAATATTGTTACAGTATTGTCATTGAAACTTTAAACAAATTGGACGAAGAAAGAAAATGTTTCAGACTGATAGGTGGAGTGTTGGTAGAAAGAAAGATTTGTGATGTACTGCCTACACTAGTTAAAAACAGAGGAGAAGTTAGTTTTTACACTCTTTAAATGAAAGTCACAACTTATTATTATCAGTTCGATTAATTTTTTATTTTTATTTATAAAATTTATTTATTTTCACTTTGATCAATAATTATTAATAAATTTTGGTCAAAATACTTGGGGGTCCCAAGATTTACATATATGCCAATAATTGTTGATTAATAAAAAAAACTAACAGTATCAAATTTACATATGTAAAATCTAAATGATTTGTCTAGAGATTTGGACAACTGTGTTTTTTTGGGTACATGGGCGTCTGTCATCTTTGCTTATCCGAATGTCCATGATGTCTATCCAAATCTGGACGCCTGTGTTATGAATACTAGAATGTTACATAATATACTCTAAAAACTAATTGGTATGGGTGCTCTCAAAATATAAAAATTATATATTATATATAAAATTCAGAACATTCCAGATTTTCCAATCAATGATTTTCTATAATTGACCCTTTCAAAATTAAGTGAGTTTTTAAGTTTAAGATCTGAAATTTGTAAACATTGAGAAAGTATATTATACAAAAAATATCAAAATTTGCGGACTGCCCAACTGTTCTTTAATGTGTTGCCATCAATTTGGGATATTTATAAAATATTTTATAAATATTCTTTTATTGGAAAAATTCAAAACATTCATTTTCTTACTATTAATATATCTTCAACAACCTTCCATATTATTTATTTTTGAAGAATTGCTTACCGAAAATCCCAACAATTTACACAATTTTAAAACCTGTAGTATTTATGTAAATTGAATATTTTTAAAACCAAATATTGATTATTGGTTTCATTTTGCGTCCTTTCAAATCTTGAGCCCAAAGCCACCTCGCCCCTTCCTATATTTCTTAATATGTATAATATGTACACTGTGTCTAGATACATGGGCATTTGTGTAGATAATGCATACATAGACTAACGTGTAAGCATTTTCTACCCGGTCATTTAGAACGTACACGTGTGTCTGGACTTGTAAGTTTGTTCTAATTTTTACATTTTGATATTTGATTCAATTTTTTTTTGTGCATTTACATATATTCTATAAAAAATTTTGGGTGGGTTATATTACATTGTAACACATATTTTTATAATTATTTTTGAGAATTAACAAACAAATAAAATAAAATAGAAGTACTTATAACTTTTAAAAATAATATTAATTAACAGAATACAATATTACCATTGCTTAAATATTAAAAGTTAAAATAGTAATCTTCTGTCTGTACTAAATATAATGATATAATAAAATGAAATATAATACTTTTTATAACAATATATTTGTATTAATTTATTATTATTAATAATAAAGATTCTGAATGAAGTTCAGTGTAAGCGTGTAACATTATTTTCCGATTTACAAAAAATTTTCAACATTTATGGAAGACAATTTTCCTTTAAAATTGTACACAATCTACATGCATAAAAAAATTTGAATCAAATATCAACATCTAAAAAATGGAATATATTTATAAGTCTAGGCGCATGCACACTAAACGGCTGGGTAGGAAATGTCTACACAGTTGGTGTAATGCATTATTTACACGATCACCCATGAATTTAGTCTAATATGTATATTTTATAAAAATGTTGGAATCTGCTTTAAAATGTCTGTAAACAAGTTGTAGATGGGTGATTCAGTGCTCGAATTGATCATTGGTAGGGTGTGCGGGGGATCTGTACTGTTTTATAATATTTTGAAAGTACTTATACTAATTATTTTTTACAGTATTGATAACACATACGTTCTGGTATGCATTGATAATACAGATGTTTATGTACGCAAACAATAAATTGATGTCCAGGTCTCTAAACATTAAGTCATGAATACATGATTATTAGTGTTAATAACCTGTATCAAATATATATTGGGAGGTATCACATATATCCACATTCACTTATCAGCAATCTATTTGAAATTGTAATAAAATTATTCCATCAGAACGTCTCAACAATGTGTAATCTAATAATACAATTTAAAATAAGATTTCTCATAACTTTCTTAAGTAACCATACCAAGAATATTTAAAATATTATTTCTAGTTAATTAAATATTTGCATTTTAAATTGACCAAATTTTTGAATATTTAAATCATTATTATACTAAGAATTGAAAAATATTCTTTGTATATTTGAGGATATGATTTGAGAATTATGATTCTTTGAAGAAGTTCTAAAAAATATAAAAATATTTTAACAATTCATATCTGAGTAAACATTATGATTGAATTAAAAACAGTTTTTGACATAATATACAGCAGTTGAGATACCTCTTCTAGAGGTTTCCAACCTGAAGAGAATACAGAATTTTCAGGGGTGATTTAAAAAAAATCAAAGTTTACTCCAAAATATTGTCGTATCGATTTTATTATAGGTATATTAAACTAAATAATTTTATTTTAATAAATTATAACTACATAATAATGAAATACGATACTAACATGGAACTATTTTAAAATTCATTTACAATTTTTAGACTTTCATTTACTTAAAATTGATTAAATATTGCTTATACAGAACTCCTAAAGATGAGTGTGTAGTGTCCTTTTAATAACATTGTAATAATATAATAATTTTTTGATACTTTATTGTAATGATCATTTTATAATTTAAATATTTTTTTAGATGGGAAAAATTGTAAAGACATTGAATGAACAGTTAACTAAAAAAGGTGTTGAAATTAATGAATTCAAAAACAAGCATAATATACAAGTAAGAGGTGGATTTACCCCAGTATCAGAGATGATCGAAAGTCAAAGTGGTGAAAAGAAAGCTGAACTTGGTGGTTCAGTAATCGTTAATAATGTTTAATTCTGACATCACTATAAATTGAAACTTTGAATTGTGCTTCTTATTTTTATATATAATTCCGCTCTTTGGTGCGTGTATTGTATATTATTATATTACCTTGTGAAACACTTAAAATAAAACTCAAACTAGTTATTAAGTGAAAAATAATTGAAAGGCTAATTACCTAATATAGTGTATACATTATTTTATTAATAAACGTTAACATTCTAACTGTTTCAGTTTTTTAATCAATTATGGTTTTGTTTTTACGATTAATGAAATATCCATCATTTTAGAAAAATACTTTGCTTTATTTCTCATTCCATGTATTATAATATAATGGTTATTATATAATATAATAGCATATTAAAAATTCAAAATAATTGTCCATAAGTATATTATTAATAGTAACTTTTTATAAATAAATATAATTATTATTAATATATTTTTAGATATTTATTTCTTAGATAGACATCTAAGGAATTAAAATAGCTTCCTTACTTTTCACTGTGTTAAAATCAACATCAGTGCATTCTAAAAAATAATGTGAGAGATAGCTTTGGTAATTTTGACTAAACTCTACAAAGTGATAAACGTTGTTCTATAATTGACCAATTATTATGATTTCTGACTTTTTATGTTAATATTATGTGCTGGTATACTATTTTACGTAGATTTTATTTTTTGTATTTCAAGATGGTAATGAATAGCTAACATTTTTGAATGTGTACAGATATAGGTTAAAAATAGGTATAGTCCTATTTTATAACAAAAGTTTTCTGTTTTGATAATGTGGAACTATAGACCAGTTTTTATAAACTTTATGAACACGTTGACACCAGCATTTAATGTAGGTACTAAAAATGGTGTACCTTAAACATATACAATTATCTAGTTAAAAAATCTACAAATAAGTTATTATGGTGGTTCCAGTTAGTCCAAATAAAATAGGCCAAATGGCAGATAAGATTTTTAGAACTAGGTATAATCTGATCTAATTTTAAATTTGTAAAAAATCCAAAGATTTCTTGGCATCTTTTTATTATTACAATAGGTATCCATTCTTATAATAATATAGGTATTTCACTGTTTTCATATAGTATCATGGGATTGCATAAACAATTATAAATGTTATGAAATTGTGAAGCTGATGTAGAATTCTAAAATTTCCTGACCAATAATATAAGTATTTTATAATCTGAGCAGTTTTATTGTTTACTGTTAGCTACCTATATTAGTGTGTTTTAAGTTTTTAAAAGTAGGTACAAAATACCGTTAAACTTCAAATATGGTTTCAATATTATCCTATCCACGAATTAAAATATTTTATAAATTATTATCAAATATATGTATGATTTTGTGTATATTATATTTAAGGGCCCTTGCTAGGAATGGCAATTAAGGATGACAATCCTAGGATAATTATCATCATAATAGGAGTATAGGCCATACTACATTGCAGTCTTGCTAGGTACCCAAAATATGAACCTAAACGGCAGACATAATAAAACATCTTAAAATCAATAGGTAGGTACTACAACAGGTATTACAACGATAAAATAAAATAAAAATACTTCCGAGCAGAAAAGGGGAGAGGAAAAATAAGGAAGAAATAGTAACCAGTAACGCAATAATATTATCAGAGCGACAATAATGTGGAAAATATTTTTTCTGAAAATAATATTGTGAAAGGTACCTAACCTATATTCATTTTTAAAATAATGTTATGGAGCGATAATCTGGAAAATAATTTTTAAAAAGTTATTTTTTTCTATTATACGGATTTCCTTGGACCGATTTCTTAATTACTTTTCTATCGATATTCAAGGCTTTCTATAGTCGGGTTAATGAAAAGTGACCGCTGTTGTGAATGCCACTATCAGGGGATTTCTGTCAGGGTATCCAAAAATATATACAAAAGCGAGTCATCACCTTGCTTGATGTTCTACACCGATTGTGACTCAGTTTAAAAACTTCCGTCAATCAAAAAAAAAAAAAGTTAACAACGTATTTACCATCACAATACTATTTTTGTATTACTTAAGATATATTTTGAAATTGTTGGATTTTCTTTTATCAAAAAATATTTGTTTAATCGCCTATACAGAACTCCTAAAAACCGTAAGTACGACGTCCTCTTAAATGTGTTTCAAATCAAAAAGTTATTTAAAGTATAATACTATAATATTTAAAAATAACTTATCAGTTAGGTAATCATGGATATTGGAATACAATATTATATAACTCGTATAGTAGCTAAAACAAAACTAATGAGACACAACTCAAAATATGTATAAATATATTATAGGTAGGTACCTCCTATTGGGATGCATTTCGTGTACCTATCTATATTAAATTTTGTCACCAGAAGCAATTTAATTGTAGCCAAAAACTACATTTATACATACATATTCATTTCTATTAAATTGCTTATTATAATAATGTATATTATTGTCAATATTGTTTAAAATTAAATGTAGGTACCTATTATTATTATTATTATTATCATTATTATTAAATTATTTCATACTTATAATTTCATAGTGCAAATTAATATTTATATTCAGTCTTGGGAATTAAAGTAATTTATTTAAATCACTCATTACTGTATAATGAAACTCACGCATTAGGTACCTACGTAATTTAAAACATTTTTTCAAAATTAATGAAAAAAATAAACATTACGCCCTACATTTTTATTCATATATAATAAATAATTTTATATTTTTTACAATATACATTTGTTATACACACATTTTAGAAAAACGATAAAAAAATATAGGTACCTATCTAACAACATTATCTAGTGACTGCGATGAAGCCGATTTTTGATTGGTAATTAATAACTCAATTTATTTGATATTATTAAAATTAAACATATTTGCGTAGGTACATAGAAAAATTGCGTTGACATTCTCTTAAGTATATGTTCATTAATAATATTATTCAGTAATATACCTATTCTTATTACATACTGCCGTGGCGTCATTACACATTTGGTGTTTTATTAGCACCATTGATTACCTATATATATATATATATATATATATTAATATATAGGTAATCAATGGTGCTAATAAGTAACTTAATTATTATAGCATATGCCGTATAGCGTAATTACATACATGCTCGGCGTAATACTTGTAAAATAAATTATAATATTAAAATAAATCAATAGACGCAAGATTACGCTATTAATAGTATGTGGCTATAATTTAAAACTTATAATAGGAACCTATTAATACCTATATAGTCTATTACTAGTTATTTTATTTATTGATTTAGACAAATATTATCAGCATATTGAGAAAACAAATCGGGGGCGTCATTCCAGTTTTTTTTTATCGGGTATGCGGGATTTTAGGCAGGCCAATTTTAATATTTCACCGGGCTATATTCTTCACATTCTAATGCTATACGTTAAACGTAAATGAGCAAAAAAAAATTATTACGAAAATTTGGTCTGAGTAATTATATATATTCTATGGCGACGCATTAGAGCATTGGAAGGTCACTTTTAAATTAGTGGTGATACCATTGCACACCCTGCCCCCCTCCAAATGACGCCCCTGAAACAAATTAAAACCCGAGCGCTATAATATCGGTTTACACTGTGCTGTGTATTTTGTATATATAGGTACCTATTTGAGTTCCGTATATCTATTTTATAATCCTGAACAAGTCCTGATCAATTAGGTAGGTACCTACCATATTTATTTGGTCTATCACTTCGTTTTTTTTTTTGTTTTGTCAATATGTTCTCTTCGAAAAATTGCCCATGACAAAAATATAAAATTATGCAAGATGGTAATTTTACTGAGATAAAATGTACGTGGGAAGAAGTTGGCGAGCGTAGCGATCGGTTTTATTTCAGTTTTTAGGCGGGTCAAAACTTTCCCCCCCCCCTCTTTCAGAAACTGAAATGACGCCACTGATTACATACGTAATATTAATGACCTACATGTTTAATGGTAAATATTATAATACTTATGGAAAATATAGTGGCGTGCGAATTTCAGATAGTTTATGGGTGCAAATTCATGCTAATGACGTTGGTAAAGAAATATTACCAATATTCAAATTATTTCTGTTTTGGTGAGGGGTTGGCGAAAGGGAAGGGGGAAATTTAATTTTTCCTGGTAAAAAATATAGTGCGAATTTCGGAGTTTGTCGTGTAAATTCATGCTAATAACGTGCTAAATATTGGCAAAGAAAAATTTGTAAAATTGTCAGTTTATAGCTGGGAGGGAGGAGCTAATGAAACGTTGTGCCAGCATCCCACCCAAATTTTTTTTATTTATTTCTCGATCAAATGATCGTGACAACTCATGCTAAATATTAGCACACAAAATATATTATATATTATATACTTTACTCTTTCTGTGATATCTGATAAAATCTGTATTGGCAACAACGTTAATTTTTTCCGCAAATAATTTAGTACAATTTATAATATTATTTAGTTGGGATTCATCTTCATTTATTTTATTTAAACATTTTATACAAGACTCTATAAATAAAATTGCATCAATAATGTTTAAATTTTCAGCTTTAAACTGTTCAGTTAAAATTATCATCTGATACATAATACCTATTATATTTCGTAAAATATGCACACACTATGAAATCAAATGACAACATTTTATTTTTCTAGAGCCAAGCCAAGCTTTAGTTTTTATTATCTACATTTACATCAAATAATATTTCTTTCAATACATCTAATATGTATTCAAATGAAGTCCAGACAGCTTTATCTGATTCTGCACTTGCAGTCCATCGAGTTTTCGATAAGTTTCGAAATTTCAATGCGCCATCAATTTCCAACATTTTATTATTACCTATAATAAAAATAACGTTTTATATTCGAAGTGAAAAAAACATAAAGACTTTCTAATATTGGAAAAAGATTACTAATTATTACACTAGCAGAACAACTATTTTCAATAAATATATTTATACAATGGGCTTGACAGGATATAAATGGTATTGTACGACCAATAATTTTAGTTAGCATAGCCTGTGTACTGAGGAATGCAATATTATTTAAATCGAATGAATTTTGAGTTAAAATATCAAAAAATTTTTATTTTTTATACCTTTTTCTGTTTTATTTACAACTTCAGTTATTTCAAGAAAACGTTTACAACTCTAGCTTTTGAGTCTACATAGTGTAGGCAAACTGACATTTGATCTTTGTGTGATAAGTCAGATGTAGTATCAGCCATAACTGAAAATATATCATAGCTTCCTTAATTTTTTTAATTATATTTTTTTTTGTCTTTCCAGATAGTAAATTAATAAATTCATTTTGAGATTCATGACTCAAATATGTTGTGTGGTCACGTCGGAAAGAAGTATCATTTAACCACATTTTTATTACCGAACAATGACGAGAAATAAGCAGAATGATTTGATAAAAATTTACTTTTTTTTTCTCCATCATCTCTAAAAGTTAACCTTTGTCTTGATAATGTTCGTGAAACATAAAATATCATTTTTATTACAGATTTATGGTATTCTTTTTATTTTGATAAATTGATTGCATTGTTTTGATATTTTAAGTAAATTAAATTGTTCATATTATTGGAACATAGAATGAAATTATTACTATAATTGTCTAGAGCAGCTTTATGCGAGTTAGAAGAAAAATGCGTTTCTAGCTCTTCTTTATTTTTTTTTTTTTTTGTTCCTCTAGATTTTATTTTGTGCCAATGCCTTACTCCATGTGTTATCCATGTAGTATCGGCATATGATGACCACTTGGGAATAAGCAACAAATATAACAATATACAGAATCATTGAAAATACTATATTCTAAATATGGGTGTAGGTACTCGTTATACCAATTAGCACTAAATATTCTTTGTTTACTATCATCAATACTTACATTTGTAGGACATATTGAAAGTTTGGGTTGGCAGGACCCTAAACTCGGTAAATAATTTCTTTGCGAGCTTGATTTAATACTATCTCGTTTTCTTGGATCATGTTCTACCACAATTATAAAGAATAGGTTAGATATCGACGTTTGATTTCTATACGAGTATCCCGGTTACAACTGATTACGGATGATCTAGTACAAGTTTATCCCACTAGGTTGGCGCTGCTTGTTAACCGTGTTGTTAAAACTTCCTCACGTGATTTATACATAGACTAGAGTTCGTTGATCGTGATTTATTGTTTTTTATTTACGAATTAACATAAGTACATTTTTACTTTTTATATAAATTTATATTTAATTCAATATAATTAGTACTTATACATTTTTACAATATGCCGCTATCGTGTTGTGTCGTTTATTGTAAGTCTGGCTACAAATCAAACCCTGAAAAAGTTTCATTATTTTTATTTCCCAAAAATGAACTTTTAAAGGAAAAATAGGTTAAAGCAATACCTCGTATGAACTTGGTTGTTAGTCCAAAAATAGTGATATGTGAAAAACATTTTACGGAGGATAAAATTATAAGAATTTGGGAGTCAGGTATTGGCAACAATAAAATTGTGGTAGTTTACTTTTGCCTATAAATTAATAATTTACCTATTAGTTTTACTTTTTACCGTAAAATGTTTGTAAAATGAGATTTACGATCAAAATTCATAATATAAAATTTATTTTAGATAAATCTAAAACGTGCAAAATTAGCTAATGATGCCATCCCTTGCATAATCCCTGGACCTAAATATTTATCAAAACCCATCATAAAACGAAATCCACAAACTAAAAGGAGACTGTTTGATTCTGAAACTACTAAACAGATAAATATTTATGATTACTAATATAATATTACTAATAGTAGTACCTATGCAATAACAGACCAATTTTATCCAATTAATAATCTATAGGTACCTTAATTTCCAATTTTATTCATTTTAGATACCTATTCAGTCATTCCATGGCTTGTGGAATTGAGTTCTATCGACGTAAAAAAGTGACATCTTTAGAAGGTAATAATGAAACTCAAAAATGGACCATGCTTTTGAATAATCGGTTTGATGCAATGAATATACAATATACAGCAGAAGGGATAAAAAAATCCAGTCACGATTTGAAAGTAAGTAAATACTATTGGTAAATTATATTTAAATTGTCTTTACTTCATAGATAATGGAGGATGCAGAGATATGGTTGAATACTTGGGAAAGCCATTTACATGATGGAAACATTCACCAAAATTAATTTTTAACCATGACAACAGCTGCAGGGATGAGGGTGACATTGCGATCAACAATAGAACTAACAAATTATTTATTATCTGAGTGTGGCTTTCAATATGTTTTGACAGGAAAAATGAACCAAGATTCCTTAGAAGTAAATTTATCCAGAATTTTTATTTTAACTATAACTATATTATATTTATATATTTTTCCAGAAATATTTTGGAATGATTCGTCAAGCGGCTGGCCCAAATGATCACCCAACTGGTCCAACTTTTTTACACCTCTATCGTATTCTATTCTCTATTCCATATAATTAAATCCACCCAAGTATGGGAACTGTACAATTTTACATAGACACGCACCTAAAATTTCAATTACTAAACTCAAAGAAATTTTGAAAGAAATATTTAAATTTGTGAACAAGTTTACTTTGCATCGGTCGAAGTATATTTTTAATATATTTAATGATAAAAATTGACAAATTTACAAAATCTTAAATATTTATTCTCATCAAGAATTCGTCTAAAATTGAATAAGTGCTCCGACCGATGCAAAGTAAACTTGTTTCTGCATTTAAAGGTTTTACGTTTTTAAAATCAAACCACTGAAAGTACTTAAATTTTTGTCAGGCGTATAGGTTTGTTAGACGGAAATATCGTGGTTATACAACAATAAAAAGTGGTACGAGTACGGGACTATTTTTAGATTCGTTTTCAAATGTACTAAAATATTTCTAAATTGTTAGATTTTTATTTTTCCTAATATTTCTTTTATTCTATTATTTATTAAAATTACTTATACTATACTGAATTCCTTAAAATGTGCCCGCAGAGAGGTAATTTCGTTTGTTTTTCGTGGACGTGTTTTTACAACCTACCTATACTTAATATTGGTGTATTATTATTAACGTCCTCTTGAGAGTTTTGACATTTTTGAATACCTACGATTAGAGAAATGTATATAAATTAACATAATAATCTGATAAGCCTAAAATTATCCCCTTAAGGACCTAAAATCTATAATGATAAAACAAATTTGAAAAAAAAAAAACTAAAAATATGCGGTTTAAGGAACTACACATATCGTAACGAGTTCTGACCGGTGATAGCTATCACACGTGCATTTCTCCAACCCCACCCATTCCACTTTTTGCGATTTTTTTTTTACAAATATTTAGTATGTGATTCCTACGAATTCCTACGACGAAATTCACATCACAAAATACGATTTTCTATGGGTGGGGCTGGAGAAACGTTTCCCCAGTCCCACCCATGGGTAATAATCGACTTTTGGAGATTTTATTTTTACAAATATTTAGTATGTAATTCCTATGAATTCCTACGATTGGATTTGGAATTCCTACGACGAAATTCACATCACAAAATACGATTTTCTGTATTCTGAAAAACAGGGGAATGTGTTAATATAATTATTGATTTTACATTATTATATTAAGGACCTATTACCTACAATATGGTATTATATGTAGCCAATACCTACTTAGATACACCTCTGTATAAATGTATAATGTATAATTCACTGAAATATTTTCTAAATTAATATTTGTAACAATACATACTACATATTACATAAAATAAACAATATTTATAGTTTTATTTTATTTTAGTGAACATTGAATTACAAAATATAATAATTTTTACCGTTCTATAATATTTAACTTATCGGTAGTTATATAAGTTGCAATGTTAGAGCTATATTATCATAATATGTGCTTATAAATAATGTGTTGGTTTTCGTCCCATTTTTAATACATAAATTTGATAGAATCATTGTACAACCAAATATTGAATCTCCTCATTAATTTGATCCACTGATCGGTCATGGCAAGTTGTTATTTATATTCGAGGTCTCAAAAGCAAAAAAAAAAAATAATGATGGAATCACATTTCATAAACAAGTATACCCAGAGCCTAAAAACGTTATTCATAACGTTTAAAACGGACAATTGTTCTTAAACGTAATCAATAAACGAAAAACAAAAAACCAAAATATTTAAAAATCACTAAACAAAACGTATTATTAAACATAATATGTATTAAACTAATAACGATTAAACGTAAAAGTAACGTAAAAAAATAAAACGTTTTTCGTTATATAATATAAATGGCAAATCGTATTTTTTCAATACTACTAAATATTCGTAAAAATTACATATAGCCTATATTATAATGTTTAAGCTCTTAAGTATTGTTAATTTAAATGAATTTACTTTTAATTTTTACAAAATGTTGTCTTCTTCTCCTTTGTCTTAACCCTAGTTCTATATTTCCACTTAACTGAATCTTCCGTATTATTTTTACTCACACCAGGCTCTTTATAACACTCTCTATCACATTCAGGCATTCAGGCCTCTTTTTTGGATTTCTTCTTCGTTTATTTCCTTCTATATACAAAATACAGACTATTTTATAAACAATGTGAGGATAATTCTTATTCTTTGAAACTAGAGTTAACTTATATTCAGGTATGATTTTTATTTTGTAATGATAGGCTGTGCAGTAATATTTAGTAATTACCAGTCAACTACAGTTTATTGTCTATATACCAAACGCACTACTTAACTAAAAAAAAAATTAACGACAGAAACCGTTAAGCGTTAAATAACGTTTAAACATTAAACGAAATAAAAATAACATTTAAATAACTAATAACAAGAAATAAAATTATTAAATATTAATAAATAATTACAAAATTAAAATCTATAAAATAGGGTTCGAAATTTTGAGAAACAAGGAGCGTAAAGCTAAATTGGATCGAAAAATGCCTACACGCCAATGGGATGAAACTATTAATTAATAACTTTTCGCCATTACGAAAATATCATAATATTATATTGAACGTGCATCAGTGACATAAAGCTAGGACAACATAAAGAATAGTATACCTTGGGTATTCATGAGGAGGGATACAAACATAAAAACATTAGGTACCTATATATCTAAAGTAAGCCATCCAACTAACGATGCACCGACCGATTAAGAGGATGTCAGAGCACAGTCATTTTTAAGGGGTTCTGTATAGGCAACTTTAAATGTTAAATTTTCGTAAAACGAAAATCCAACAATTATAAATATTTAAATTTAATTTTCTAACATACTTTTGATGTATTTTAAAAGTAATTAAATATTATTCCCATATGTTGTGTAATTACGACATTTGTTTAGAAAAAGAAACAAAAATACTTTTTAAAATAAAGTTAAAACAATTAATATTTTACCGTATTTTTAAATATTGTGTGTGTGTTTAATAAGTAAAAATTAATAATGCATAATAAAAATTCAACATCATATGACGTATACTAATTTATAAAATACATATCTTAAAATACCATTTCACTGTGTCGGTACTCCGGAATTCAAGGGCACCCACGTTATAATATTAAAGTATTCAATTCAAGTCAATATAATAATTATAAGTTTGGAGTGAAAAATGAATAAATCGATTAAATGATTTTGGAATAAAATAAAATACTCAAAAAACCAATTTTAATATATTCCACATTATTGTGTGTAAAATGGGACGAAAACCAACACATTATTTATAAGCACATATTATGATAATATAGCTCTAACATTGCAACTTATATAACTACCAATAAGTTAATTATTATAGAACGGTAAAAATTATTATATTTTGTAATTTAACGTTCACTAAAATAAAATAAAAAATATAAATATTGTTTATTTTATGTAATATGTAGGGAAGGCCGTAATTGTGCGGAAAATAATTCGACGGAATGACGAAAAACACAGAAAGTAAAATCGCGGAACGTAAAATGACGGAATGTAATTGTACGGATCGTAATTTCGCGGAACGTAAAAACACGGAACGTAAATAAGCGGAAAAAAATTGTTTCCGATTATAGTATGACGAAAAATAAAATGACGGAATATAATTTTGTGCGGACCGTAATTTCGCGGAACGTAAAAACGCGGAACCTAAAAGTGCGTACCGTAATATCGTGGAACGTAAAACGACGGAATTTAAAATATCAGAAACCAATGGTTCTCCATATTCGTTCGATCTATTCTGTTTTACTGTTAAGAAGCTATATTTTAAATTGCCTATACGGAACTCCGTAAGAACCGATATTATATATAGGTTCGTTCAAAAACTCAACTTGAGTTATTAAAGTCAGCTATAGTCAATTACGTATCGTTCAAGAAATCAGAGTTAACTCTACGAGTTACGACCGCCGTTCGAAAACGTGGAGCAGCCCACTTGCGCCTAATTATACGGCCCAGGGGGGGGGGTTGTACCCATCCCACCTTAGATACACAGTCTTGTAAAGTATTAAAATACAAGTATTTGGATACTAGTATTTAAATATTTTTAAAAGTATTTTTTATGGTCTTTCAAATACAATTTTTTAAGTATTTTGAATACTTTTTAGAAGTATATTTGACAATATAAATACTTGTATTTAAATACTTTAAAGAAATCCGTTTTATAAATTGTTTACAAAAATTTTAAATAATATTGTTTGTCGTTGAGACGATATTGTCAGTGTAATCATAATTCTCAATAAATACACGTTTGGTGTTATATAGGTACTTCTAAGAATTGTACATTTGTTTAATTGAAAAGTCCACAGTTAAATTTTTTTTTTTTTTTTTTTTTTATTAAATTATAGGCTTCAAATACAATGATTCATTAGCCTGTTGTGGCTTTGAATTACACTGGAAAACGTATTATGTGCAAATTTTATAAGTTATACAATAAGAGAAA